>JAHLGO010000381.1:5996791-6033131 GCA_020615895.1 Ceriops decandra | reverse complement strand
TTTTTTTTTTTTCACAATGAAAATAGTTGTTAATAAGGATACAAAAGATAATTTCATGGTCATTGCATTATAAATAGTCCTTGTAATAAAAAAAGGAGCCTGATTAGCATGAGGTGATTAGAAAGTCTCATTATTTAGGAATTCAGCTACTTAATATTAGTTCAAAATGCAAACCAAGATGAATGACACCTTTGGCTGATGGAAGTAAACACATTTAAAGTTTTAATGGTATTTAGATTTATTTGTTTTAATTAATGTACTAAGTAGTTTAGGCACAAATGTTAATTTCATGATCAATGTATCAAAAAGTGTGTTTGGAACCAAAAGGGGAGCCGTGCTTACCAAAAATAATGGGTGGGACACTTTATTTTGGAGTTCAACCAATTAGTATCAATAAGAAATGCTAATCAAGATCAAGGACACCATCGTTTGTTGGAATTGAATGAATCCATGGTATAGATGGTTCATGAACATTGTTTTAACAATGAATATGGTGGTTAATAAGGACACAAAAGATAATTTCATGGTCATTACATAAGAAAAAGTCCTTGTAACAAAAAGAGGAGCCTAATTAGCATGGGGTGATTAAAATGTCTCATTATTTAGGAATTATCGACGTTACAATAGTACAAAATGCGAACCATGATGAATGACTCCTTTCTTTGATAAAAGTAAAGACATTTAGTGTTTTAGTGGTGTTTAGACTTGCATGTTTTAATTAATATGCTAGGCAATTTTGTCGCATATGTTAATTTCATAGTCACTATATCAAAAGTGTGTTTGGAACCATGAAGGGAGCCTTGCTAACTAGAAATAATAGTGGGAACACTTTATTTTGGAATTCAACGAATTAATATCAACAAGAAATACTAATCAAGATCAAGGAAACCATTATTTGTTGGAATTAAATGAATTCATGGTATAGATGGTTCATGGACATTATTTTTACAATGAAAACGGTTGTTAAAAAGGGCACAAAGGATATTTCATGGTCATTGCATGAAAAATAGTCCTTGTAATAAAAAGAGGAGCCTAATTAGCATGAGGAGGTTAAAATGTCACATTATTTAGGAATTAAACCACTTAACATTAGTACAAAATGTAAACCAAGATGAATGACTCCTTTGACTAATGGAGGTAAACATATCAAGAGTTTTAATGGCATTTAGACTTGTTTGTTTTAATTAATGTACTAGGTAGTTTTCTCATAAATGTTAATTTCATAATCACTATATCAAAAAGTGTGTTTGGAACCAAAAAGGGAGGCTTGCTTACCAGAAATGATGGGAGGGACACTGTATTTTGGAATTCAACCAAATAATATCAACAAGAAATTTTAATCAAGATCAAGGACTCCATTGTTGGTTGGTATTGAATACATTCATGGTATATATAGTTCACGGACATTGTTTTCATAATGAATATTGTTGTTGATAACACAAAAGATAATTTCATGGTCATTGAATTATAAATAGTCCTTATAATAAAAAGAGGAGCCTGATAAGAATGAGGTGATTTGAAAGTCTCATTATTTAGAAATTAAACAACTTAACATTAGTACGAAATGCAAACCAAGATGAATAGCACCGTTGGCTGATGGTAGTAAACACATATAGAGTTTTAATGGTGTTTAGACTTGTTTGTTTTAATTAATATGCTAGGTATTTTTCCCACAAACGTTAATTTCATGATTACTATATCAAAAAGTGTGTTTGGAACCAAAAGTGGAGGCTTGCTTACCAGAAATGATGGGAGGGACACTATATTTTGGAAATCAAGCAATTCATATCCATAAGAAATGCTAATCAAGATCAAAGACTCCATTATTTCCTAGAATTAAATGAATTCATGGTATATATGGTTCATGGACATTGTTTTAACAATGAATATGGTTATTAATAAGGACACAGAAGATAATTTCATGGTCATTGTATGAAAAATAGTCCTTGTAACAAAAAGAGGAGCCTGATTAGCATGAGGTGATTAGAAAGTCTCATTATTTTGGAATTAAACCATTTAACATTAGTATGAAATGCGAACCAAGATGAATGACTCGTTTAGTTGATGGAAGTAAACATATATAGAGTTTTAATGGTGTTTAGACTTATTTCTTTTAATTAATATACTAGGTAGTTTAGTCACAAATGTGAATTTCATTATCACTATTTTAAAAAGTGTGTTTGGAACCAAAAAGGGAGCCTTGCTTGCCAGAAATCATGGGAGGCATTCTTTATTTTTGAAACCAACCAAGTAATATCCATAAGAAATGCTAATCAAGATCAAGGACTCCATTATTTGTTGGAATTGAATGAATTCATGGTATAGATGGTTCATGGATATTGTTTTTATAATAAATATATTTGTTAGTAAGGGCAGAAAAGATAATTTCATGGTCATTGCATTATAAATAGTCCTTGTAATAAAATAAGGAGCCTGATTAGTATGAGGTGATTAAAAAGTCTCATTATTTAGGAATTAAACCACTTAATATTAGTACAAAATGCAAAACAAGATAAATGACACCTTTGGCTGATGGAAGTAAACACATATAGAGTTTTAATGGTGTTTAAACTTATTTGTTTTAATTAATGTACTAGGTAGTTTAGTCATAATTATTAATTTCATGATTGCTAAATCAAAAAGTATGTTTCGAACCAAAAGGGGAGCTGTACTTACCAAAAATAATGGGTGGCACATTTTATTTTGTAATTCAACCATTTAGTATCAACAAGAAATGCTAATCAAGATTAAGGACACCATTATTTGCTAGAATTGAATGAATTCATGGTATAGATAATTCATGGACATTGTTTTAACAATAAATATGACGGTTAATAAGGACACAAAAGATAATTTCATGATAAAAATAGACCTTATGACAAAAAGAGGAGACCGATTAGCATGAGGTGATTAGAATGTCTCGTTATTTAGGAATTATCCTCTTAATAATAGTACAAAATGCAAACCAAAATGAATGAATCCTTTTGTTGATGGAAGTAAAGAAATTTAGTATTTTAGTGGTATTTAGACTTGTATGTTTTAATTAATATACTAGGTAATTTTACCACATATGTTAATTTCATGATCATTATATCAAAAAGTGTGTTTGGAACCAAAAGGGGAGCCTTGCTGACTAAAAATGATGGGAGGGAACTTTATTTTGGAATTCAACAAATTAATATCAATAACAAATGCTAATCAAGATCAAGGACACCATTATTTGTTAGAATTGAAGGAATTCATGGTGTAGATGGTTCATAGACATTGTTTTTAAAATGAATACGGTTGTTAAAAAGGGAGCATAAGACAATTTCATGGTCATTATATGAAAAATAGTCCTTGTAATGAAAAGAGGGCCTTGATTAGCATAAGGAGGTTAAAAGGTCTCATTATTTAGGAATTAAGCCACTTAACATTTGTACGAAATGCAAACCACGATGAATGACTCCTTTGATTGATGGAAATAAACACATTTAGAGTTTTAATGGTGTTTAGACTTGTTTGTTTTAATTAATGTACTAGGTAGTTTTACCTCAAATGTTAATTTCATGATCACTGTATCAAAAAGTGTGTTTAGAACCAAAAGAGGAGCCTTGCTTACTAGAAATGATAGGAGGGACACTATATTTTGGGATTTAACCAAATAATATCAACAAGAAATTCTAATCAATATCAAGGACTCTATTGTTTATTGGAATTGAATGCATTCATGATATAGATGGTTCATAGACATTGTTTTCATAATGAATATAGTTGTTGATAAGGACATAAATGATAATTTCATCGTCATTGCATTATAAATAGTCCTCTTAATAAAAAGAGGAGCCAGATTAGAATGAGGTGAATAGAAAGTCTCATTATTTAGAAATTAAACCACTTAACAATAATATAAAATGCAAACTAAGATGAATGACACCTTTGGTTGATGAAAGTAAACACATTTGCAGTTTTAATGGTGTTTATATTTGTTTGTTTTAATTAATGTACTAGGTAGTTTAGCCACAAAAGTTAATTTCATGGCCAATATATCAAAACGTGCATTCAAAACCAAAAGGAGAGCCTTGCTTACCAAAAATGATGGGAGGGACACTTTATTTTGGAATTCAACCAATTAATATCAACAAGTTATGCTAATTAAGATCAAGGACTCCATTGTTTGCTGGAATTGAATAAATTCATGGTATGGATGGTTCATGGACATTATTTTTACAATTAATATGGTTGTTAATAAAGACAAAAGATAATTTCATGGTCATTTCATGAAAAGTAGTCCTCATTACAAAAAGAGGAGCCTGATTTGCATGAGGTGATTAGATAGTATCATTATTTAGGAATTAACCACGTAACAATAGTACAAAATGAAAACAAAGATGAATGACTCCTTTCGTTGATGGAAGTAAAGACATTTAGTGTTTTAGTGGTGTTTAGACTTGTATGTTTTAATTAATATACTAGGTAGTTTTGTCGTAAATGTTAATTTCATAATCACTATATCAAAAAGTGTATTTGGAACCAAGAGGGGAGCCTTACTTGCCAAAAATGATTGAAGGTATTCTTTATTTTGGAAATCAACCAATTAATATCCATAGGAAATGCTAATCAAGATCAAAGACTCCAATGTTTGATGGAATTGAATGAATTCATGGTATAGATGGTTCATGGAGATTGTTTTCACAACAAATATGGTTGTTAATAAGGAAATAAAAGATAATTTCAAGGTCATTACATAAAAAATAGTCCTTGTAACAAAAAGTGGAGCCTGATTAGCATGAGGTGATTAAAAGTCTCATTATTTTGGTATTAAACCACTTAACATTGGTATGAAATGCAAAGCAGGATGAATGACTCCTTTAGTTGATGGTAAACACATTTAGACTCTTAATGGTATTTAGACTTGTTTGTTTTAATTAATGTACTAAGTAGTTTGGCCATAAATGTTAATTTCATGATCAATGTATCAATAAGTGTGTTTGGAACCTAATAGGGAGCCTTGCTTACAAAAAATGATAGGGTGGACTCTTTATTTTGGAATCAAACTGATTATTATCAACAAGAAATGCTAATGAAAATCAAAGACACCGTTGTTTATTGGAATTCAATGAATTCATGGCATAGATAGTTGGTAGACAATGTTTTAACAATGAATAAAGTTGTTATTCAGGACATAAAAGATAATTTCATGGTCATTGCATGAAAAATAGCCCTTGTAATAAAAAGTGGAGCCTGATTAGCATAAGGTGATTAGAAAGCCTCATTATTTACGAATTAACCACGTAATAATAGTACAAAATGCAAATCAAGATGAATGACTCCTTTGACTGATAGAAGTAAACACATTTAGACTCTTAATGGTGTTTAGACTTGTTTGTTTTAATTAACGTACCAAGTAGTTTAGCCAAAAATGTTAATTTCATGATCACTGTATCAAAAAGTGTGTTTGTAACCAAAAGGGGAGCCTTGCTTGCCAAAAATGATTAGAGGTATTCTTTATTTTGGAAATCAACCAATTAATATCCATAGGAAATGCTAATCAAGATCAAGGACTCCATTTTTTGATGGAATTGAATGAATTCATGGTATAGATGGTTCTTGGACATTGTTTTCACAATGAATAAAGTTGTCAATAAGGACAAAAAAGATAATTTCATGGTCATTACATTATAAATAGTCCTTGTAATAAAAAAAGGAACTTGATTAGCATGAGATGATTAGAAAATCTCATTACAAAATGCAAACCAAGATGAATGACACATTTGGCTAATGAAAGTAAACACATTAGTGTTTAATGGTATTTAGACTTATTTGTTTTAATTAATGTACTAGGTAGTTTAGCCACAAACATTAATTTCATGATCACTGTATCAAAAAGTGTGTTTGGAATCAAAAGGGGAGTCATGCTTACCAGAAATAATGGGTAGCACACTTTATTTTGGAATTCAACCAATTAGTATCAACAATAAAGGCTAATCAAGATCAAGAACACCATTGTTTGCTGGAATTGAATGAATTCATGGTATATATCGTTTATGGAAATTGTTTTAACAATGAATATGGTGGTTAATAAGGACACAAAAGATAATTTAATGGTCATTGCATGAAAAATAGTCTTTGTAACAAAAAAAAGAGCTTAATTAGCATGAGGTGATTAGAATGTCTCATTATTTAGGAATTATCCACATAACAATAGTACAAAATGAAAATTAAGATGAATGACTCCTTTTGTTGATGGAAGTAAAGACATTTAATGTTTTAGTGGTATTTAGACTTATATATTTTATTTAATATACTAGGTAGTTTTACCGCAAATGTAAATTTCATGATCACTATATCAAATAGTATGTTTGGAACCAAAAGGGGAGCCTTGCTTGCAAGAAATGATGGGAGGAACACTTTATTTTGGAATTCAACAAATTAATATTAATAAGAAATGCTAATCAAGATCAAGGACACCATTATTTATTGGATTTGAATGAATTCATGGTATATATGGTTCATGGACATTGTTTTTACAATGAATATGTTTGTTAATAAAGGCACAAAAGATAATTTCTTAGTCATTGCATGAAAAATAGTCCTTTTAATAAAAAGAGGAGCCTAAAAGGTCTTATTATTTTGGAATTAAACTACTTAAAATTAGTACGAAATGCAAATCAAGATGAATGACTCCTTTGATTAATGAAAATAAACACCTTTAGAGTTTTAATAATGTTTAGACTTGTTTGTTTTAATTAATGTACTAGGTAGTTTAGTCACAAATGTTAATCTCATGATCATTGTATCAACAAGTGTGTTTGGAACCAAAAGGGAACCATTGCTTATCCAAAATGATGGGAGGGACACTTTATTTTGGAATTCAACTAATTAATATCAACAAAAAATGCTAATCAAGATTAATGACTCTATTATTTGTTGGAATTGAATGAATTCATAATATAGATGGTTCATGGACATTGTATTTACAATGAATATGGTTGTTAATAAGGACACAAAAGATAATTTCATGGTCATTGCATGAAATGTAGTCCTTGTAACAAAAAGAGGAGCTTTATTCTCATGACTTGATTAGAAAGTTTCATTATCTAGGAATTAACCACATCACAATAGTAGAAAATGCAAACAAAGATGAATGACTCCTTTCGTTGATGGAAGTAAAGACATTTAGTGTTTTATTGGTATTTGGACTTGTATGTTTTAATTAATATACTACATAGTTTTGCCATAAATATTAATTTCATGATCACTATATTAAAAAGTGTGTTTGGAACTGAAAAGGGATCCTTGCTTGCCAGAAACAATTGGAGGTATTCTTTATTTTGGAAATCAACCAATTAATGTCCATATGAAATGCTAATCAAGATCAAGGACTCCATTGTTTGATGGAATGGAACGAATTCATAGTATAGATGGTTTATAGACATTGTTTTAACAATGAATATAGTTGTTAATAAGGACACAAAAGATAATTTCATGGTCATCCGAAATTATGCGAATCCGAAACTCTACCATTTCAGAACTTTATGAATCTAGAACTACACGAATTTGGAATTCTATGAAATCGGAATTACGCAAATCCGGAACTCTGCGAAGATGGAACTATATGAATCCATATGAATCCAAAACTCTACGAATCCAAAACTCTACAAAATTAGAACTATGCAAATTTAGAACTCTACAAAATTGGAACAACGCAAATTTGGAACTATTCAAAACCAGAACTAAGAGAATCCAAAAATCTGCAAATCCATAACTCTACGAAATGGAACTACGCGAATCTAGAACTCTGGGAAACAGGAACTACACGAATCCATGTGAATCCAGAACACTGCAAAATGGACACTACGCAAATGGGAACTCTGTGAAACTGAAACTACATAAATCAGGAACTTTACAAATTTGGAACTATGTGAATCTAGAACCCTATGAAATTAGAAGTACGCGAATCCAAAACCACACAAATCCAAAACTATGTGACTTCGAAATTCTGCGAAACTGAAAATATGCAAATCCACGTCAATCCAAATTTCTGTGAATTCGAAACTCTTCGAAACCAGAACTATATGAATCCGAAGCTCTGTGAATCCGAAACTATAAGACTCTGGAATTTTGCAAAACAGAAACTACGCAAATCCACGTAAATCTAGAACTCTGCAAATTCGGAACTCTGCAACTCCATAACTCTGCGAAATTAGAACTACGTAAATCCACGTGAATTCAAAATTCTATGAATCTAGAACAACGCTAATCCATAACTTTTTGAATCTGAAACTACATGCATCCATGTGAATTCGGAACTATGTGGATTCGAAACTACGCGAATTTGAAACTTTGTGAAATCGAAACTACGTGAATTTGTGTGAATCCAAAACGCTTTGAATTTGAAACTACGTGAATACGAAATTCTGCGAAACCAGAATTACCTGAATTTGGAACTCTGCAAAATCAAAACTACACACAAATCTACGTGAATCTAGAACGCTACGAATATGGAAATACGCAAATCTGGAACACTATGAAACTGTAACTATGCGAATCTAGAACTCTACGTGTCCAAAACCACGGGAACCTAGAACTGTACGAATCTGGAACTATGCGAATCCGAAACTCTGTGAAACCAGAACCATGCAAATCCATGTGAATCCGAAACTACATGACTCTGGAACTCTGCAAATTTGGAACTACACCAATTGACACAAATCCAGAACACTGCGAATTAGGAACTACATGAATCCGAACTTTGCGAATCCAGAGCTACGCAAATTCGAAAATTTGCAAATCGTGAACTACATAAATCCACGCAAACCTGGAACTACGTAAATCCAGAACTCTGCGAATCTAAAACTACACAAATCCAGGATTCTGCGAAACCCGAGCTACGTGAATCCACGTGAATCAAGAAATCTTTAAATCCTGAATAATTCGAATGTGAAACTCTGCAAAACTGGAACTATGCAAATCCATGTGAATTCGGAACAATGCAAATCTGGAACTTTATGAATCAAGAACTATGTGAATCCACACGAATCTAGAACTACGTGAATCCATGTGAATCCAGAACCCTACGAATTTGAAACCACACCAATTTGGAACTCTGTGAAAGTAAAAGTATGCAAATCTGGAACTCTGCGAAACAAGAACTACGGGAATCCGAAACCTTACAAATTTAGAACAATGCAAATCTGAAACTCTGCGAAATGAGAACTACACGAATTGGGAACTCTACCAAACCATAACCACACAAATCCAAAATTTTGTGAATCTGGAACTACACAAATTTGGAAATTGACAAATCCAAAACTATGTGAATCTAGAATTACACGAATTCGGAACTCTGCGAAACCGAAACTAAGCAAATCTAAAACTTTGCGAATCTGGAACTATGCAAATCCGAAACTCTGTGAATCTGGAACTATGCTAATTTGGAACTCTGTGAAACCAAAATTATGTAAATCCAAAACTTTGCGAAACCGGAACTACATGAATCCATGTGAATCTGGAACTTTACTAATTGAGAACAATGCAAATCTGGAACTCTGCGAAATTGGAACTACGCGAATCCACAAGACTCCTGAAGTCTGCAAATTTGAAACTACGCAAATTCTGAACACTGCAAAACCGAAATTACCCGTATTCACATGAATTCAAAACTCTGTGAATCTAAAACTACGCACATCAAAGCTATCAATGAGGAGCTAGATCAAATCGAGAAGAATGATACATGGGAGTTGGTTCCAAGACCCACTAATAAGAATGTCATAGGAACAAAATGGGTGTTTAGGAATAAACACAATGAAGATGGCAAGGTGGTGAGGAACAAGGCCAAGCTGGTTTGCAAAGGCTATACTCAAATAGAATGAGTAGATGTTGATGAAACTTTTGCACTAGTGGCAAGGTTAGAAACTATTAGAATGTTCTTAACTTTGGTAGCACATAAGAGGTGTAAAGTTTATTAGATGGATGTAAAATCCGCCTTTCTAAATGGGCTCCTGAAAGAAGTGCATATTGAACAGCCTGATGGAGTATAAATCAGTGAGGATAAGACACACGTGTGCAAGCTAAAGAAAGCCTTGTATGACCTTAAATAAACCCCAAGAGCATGGTACAACAGGCTAGATGCGTTTTTGAGAATGTTGAACTTCAAAAAAGGAACAATTGATAATAACCTATATGTGTTCAACTCAGAGAAAGGCTAGCTAATAACAATAGTATATGTAGATGACATCATCTTTGGAGGGGATCACTCTAAGCTATGCCAAGATTTTGAACAAAAAATGAGTGAGGAATTTGAGATGTCATTGATTGGAGAAATGACTTACTTTCTTGGATTATAGAAGAAATAGTGTGAAGAAGGAATTTTTATTTCTTAGACAAAATATGCCAAAGAGATGCTGAAAAAGTTTGGCATGGAGGATAGCAAACCTGTTAGTACCCCTATGTCAGTTGGTTGCAAGTTAACAAAAGATCAAGAAGGAATGAGTATAAGCCTTATAGAATACAAGAAGATGATAGGGAGCCTTCTGTACCTTACAGCATCAAGGCCTAATCTTATACAAGCTATGTGTGTTGGCAGCAGATTCCAAGTTGGAAATGAGTTTGTGGTATCCTATCATAAATTCTGTAAAACTACAAGCATACACTAATGCAGACTGGGTAGGAAGTACAGATGATAGAAAATCAACCAGTGATTATAATTTCTACTTGGGTTCAAAGTGTGTTGCATGGTTAAGTAGAAAGCAAAACAATGTTGCTTTGAGCAAAGGGCTGAGTATATGGCTGCTTATGCAACATGTACTCAAGTGATATGGATGCAAAGAAAATTGGTAAACTTGGGTGTTGAAGTGAAGTTACCAGTGAGTGTACTTTGTGATAATCATAGTGCTATTAATCTCAGCAAGAATCTAGTTCAACATTCAAGGAGCAAACATATTAACATCTGGTATCACTTCATTAAAGATCAATTGGGACAGGGTACAATTCAGTTGGAGTATGTTGGCACTAAAGATCAAATTTCAAATATTCTAACTAAACCCCTGTCCACAGAGTTGTTTGAAAAGCACAGAATAAGTCTATCTGTGTAAATGCCACCTTAAGCTTGAAGTTCAGGTGAATCCTTTATCTCTACTTTACAAGTTTTTTGTAATTGGTTGGCAAAGGGGGAGAGAAGCAACAGTGTAGGGGGAGCTATTAAGAAATGGGGAGTGCATATTTAGGGGGAGTTGTAATTGCTGCATAATGGCTTTTGTTATAAATGTTGCCAACAATTACAAAGGGGGAGATTATTGTTCCCATAACTTTGTATAGGTTGTAATTTTTGTCAAGTAGATTTAAATATGCAATTAATTTGACATAGAGGGGCAAGAAAGTAATTTGAAGCTACATAGAGGGGCAAGAAAGTAAAACCACAACTTTGCAAGAGAAAAAAAACCCTACACAGTAACACACACCAGGGGTTCCAAAAGAGAAAATTGGGGACGATAGAATGATACGGCCAAAAAAAAAAGGAGTGGACGGCAAAGGAGAGAAAATCTGATTGGACGGTGAGAGTGATTCGGCTGGACGGTGAGAGAGAAAATGAAAAGGCACCACCAAAATGAAGAGCCACCATCATAAGTGAAGCCATAAGAGAGAGATAGACAAACCATCGGGAGAGCAAAAATGGAAAACCAAACCATTGAGAGAGCAAACGTGAAAAATAGATCACCGAAAGAGTAGATTTGGTATCCGTGAGGCTAGAGAATAGCAAAGCGAGTGCAGATCTGAAACGTGAGACCAGAACGTACGTCGGTGTGAGACCAAAACGTATGATGGCGTGAGACTAAAACGTGCAACAGCGTGACTGATCAGAAGTGTGGGGCAGGCCGTGAGACATGAAATGGCAAACTAGAAGCGTGAGTGCAAGCCTTGAAGCCATGAGACGGTGAAAGTAGGAGTTGTGTGAAACAACCTAGTGAAGGAATTCGGTGAAGCATTGGAAAGAACTCAACATATTTCTAGATTTCTTCAAGAGAGGTTAGAGAGTGTTGTGGTGGACTTCTAAGCGGTAGTGAAACAGCCTATTCAATTCAATAGAGGCAATACAAGTTAGAAGAAGGGTAGATATAGTAAGTGACACTCTTTATATTGTACTTGTATTATATTTGTAATAGTTAAAGGAACAGAAGATTAAGACATCCATTGTAACTACATTGTGAACACCGTGAGTACTAAATTGGTATTCACAAGTATAATGGATTGTCTTGTTAGAGGAAGGGTCCTTACCACCGTGGATATACGTCACATTGACGGAACCATGTAAATCTCTTGTGTCCTTACTTTGATTTACATTCTATGTTTTGAATTGAGTTGTGAATGCAGCTAAAGTACCATCGAACCCATAACCTAAAGAAAAGCTAATCAAGAACATCTAATCTATTTAATAGGCAGGGTATTTGAAAGGTGACTTTGGGGAATATTGTAATTAGTAGGTAACAATAGATCTACCTTAGTCGAATCTGAGAAAGGGTTTGCTTTTGAGAAGAGTTTAAAGTTGTTCACATACCTGCGTATTAACGAGAGCTAGAGTATTAAATAACTAGAATACTTTGACTTAAATTATCAAAGTGTGTTTTTAAGGGGTGTAATATTGATTCACCCCCTTCTCAATATCACAAACTAGTAGATTCTAGGGTGAAGTTGGGAAAACTTGAACTCTGCGAATCTGGAACTACTCAAATCCATGTGAATGCAAATCTACGCAAATCTGGAACTCCGCAAATTCGAAACTACGTGAATCTAGAACTCTGTGAAACTAGAATTATGCGAATCTGGAACTATATGAATCCACGTGAATACGGAACACTGCGAATCCAGAACTCTACAAATCCAAAACTATGCAAATCCAGAACATTGCGAAACCAGAATTACATGAATTCGGAACTCTGCGAATCCAAAACTACGTGAATCCAAGTGAATTCGAAACTCAATCAATCTAAAACAACGCAACAACGAAACTCTATAAATCTGAAACTATGTGAATCCAAGCGAATCCAAAACTCTGCAAATTCGGAATTATGCGAATCCAGAACTATACGACTCCGGTTCTCTATGAAACTGAAACTACATGAATCCACATGAATCCAAAACAATGCTAATTTAGAACTCTGTGAATCAAGAACTATACAAATCCACACGAACCTAGAATTCTGCGAATCCAGAACTACGCAAATTCAGAACTGTGCGAATCTAGAACTATGTGAATCCGGAACTCTACAAATATGGAACTTTATGAAACCAGAACTACGCGAATCCAAGGGAATCCAGAACAACGTGAAAACGAAACTCTGGGAATCTGAAACCATGCGAATACGAAACTTTGAGAATTCGGAACTACATGAATCCACGTGAATCTAGAACATTACAAATTTGAAACTACGCAAATCCATGTGACTCCTGAACTCTGCCAATCTAGAATTATGTGTATCCACACGAAATTGAAACTCTGCGAATTCTGAACTCTACAAATTCTGAACTCTGTTAATGCAAAACTACGCGTATCCACGCGAATCTGAAACTACGCACATCCAAAATTCTGCAAAAGTGGAATTATGCTAATCTAGAACTTTGCAAAACCAAAAAAACACACGAGTTTGGATCTTTGGGAAACAGGAACTACGAGAATTTAGAACTCTACGAAATCAAAACTATGCGAATCCGAAACTCTACAAATCTGGAACTACGTGAAACCTAAACTACGCAAATCTGGACCTCTATGAATCAAGAACTACGTGATTTCACGTGAATGTAAAACTCTGCAAAACCGGAACAACATGAATCCATGTGAATCCAGAACTCTATGAATTTGGATCAACGCGAATATGAAATTCTGCAAAATGGGAACTATGCAAATTTGGAATACTACGAAACCGAAACTACGCAAATCTAGAACTCTACAAATCTGGAAATATGCAAAACCAAAACTATGCGAATACGAAATTTTGTGAATCCTAAACTACGCAAATCCACAAGAATGCAGAACTCTGCGAATCTGGAACTATATGAATCCTAAACTATGCAAATCCAAAACTACGCGAATCCAAAACTTTACGAAATGAGAACTATACAAATTCACATGAATTCGGAACTTTATGAATTCAGAACAATGCGAATCCGAAACTCTGCAAATCTAGAACTACGTGAATCCACACGAATCTGAAACTTTACGAATCCGAAACTCTACGAATCTGAAACTACACAAATTTGGAACTGTGCCAATCTGAATCTCTATGAAACTGGAACTATGTAAATCCATATGAATCTGGAACTTTGTGAATCGAGAACAAAGCGAAACTTGAACTTTGCGAATCTAGAACTACGCAAATCCATGTGAATCTGAAACTCTGCAAATGTGGATCTACTTGAATTTGGAACTACGCAAATTTGGAACTCTGCGAAACCGGAACTACATGAATCCAAAACAATATGAATGTGGAACTCTACAAATCTAGAATTACGTGAATTTGGAACTCTACGAAATGAAAACTATACAAATCCACGCAAACTCAGAACTCTGTGAATTCGAAACAACACGAATCCGAAACTCTACAAATTCAGAACTACGCAAATTTAAAACTTTACGAATCCAAAACTACACGAATCAGAAACTCTATAAATCCAAAATAATGTGAATTCTGAACTATGTGAATCCATGCAAATAAAGAGCTTTGCGAATTTGGAACTACACGAATCTAAGACTTTGTGAATCCTAAACATTGCAAAACCAAAACTACATAAATCCACATGAATTCGAAATTCTGCAAATCTAGAACAACACGAATCTAGAACTCTGAAAATTTAAAACTACACGAATCCACCCAAATCCTAAACTCTATGAATCTGTAACTCTACAAATTTGGAATTACACGAATATGGAACTTTGTGAAACTAGAACTACATGAATTCAAAATTCTGCAAATCTAGAGCTACACGAACTATGTGAATCTGGAACTGTGCAAATCCAGAACTATGTGAATCCATGCGAATACAGAACTCTGCAAATTCAGAACAACACGAATCTGTAACTATGTAAATCTAGAACTACACGAATTGGAACACTATGAATCTGCAACTCTGCCAAATGGGAACTACATAAATCCATGTGAATTTTGAACTCTGTGAATCCAGAACAAAGCGAATTCGGAACATTGTGAATCTGGAACACTGTGAAATTGGAACTATACAAATCTAGAACTCTGGAAAACTGGAACAACATGAATCCACATGAATCCAGAACTCTATGAATCCGAAACAACGCGAATTCAAAACTCTACGAAATGGAAACTACGCAAATTTGGAACTCTACGAAACTGGAACTACATGAATTTAGAACTTTGCAAATCCATGCGAATCTAGAATGATGCAAATCTAGAACTTTATGAATCCAAAACTTTGTGAATCTGAAACTACGCACATCCAAAACTCTGTGAAACTAGAACTATGTAAATTTGGAATCCTGCAAAACTGAAACAACACGAATCCATATGAATTTGGAACTCTACGAAAATGGAACAATGTAAATTCCAAACTCTGCGAAACGGGAACTTCATGAATTTGGAATTCTGCGAAATTAGAACTACGCGAATTTGAAACTCTACAAATTTGGAACTATACAAAACTAAAACTACGTGAATCCAAAACAATGTTAATCTAGAACTCTATGAAACTATGCGAATTTAAAACTCTATGAAACCGAAACTACACGAATCCGAAACTCTTTGAATCTGGAACAATGCAAATTTAGAACTCTAGGAATCTGAATCCATGCGAATCTAGAACTATGGGAATTCAGAACTAAATGAATCCGCAACTCTGTAAAACCCGAACTACGCGAATCAACGTGAATCCAGAACACTGTGAATTCGGAATTACACGAATTCATGTGAATCTGAAATTCTGCAAATTCAGAACTATATGAACCCAGAGCACTATGAATCCAGACTACATGAAAACGGAACTACGTGAATCTGGAACTCTATGAAAACAGAAATACATGAATCCACGTAAATCCAGAATTTTGCGAAACCAGAACTACATGAATCTCGAACACTGCGAATTCGAAACTACACAAATCCACGTGAATTCAGAACGCTATGAATCTAGAACAACTTGATTTCGAAACTCTGCCAAAACGGGAACTACGCGAATCAGGAACTCTATGAAATTGGAACTATGCAAATTTGAAACTTTGTGAAACTAGAACTATGCAAATTTAGAACTTTGCGAATCCATAACTATGCGAATCCACGTGAATCTGGAATGCTGTGAATACGGAACTATGCTAATCCAAAACTTTGCGAAACCGGAACTACACAAATCTTGAACTCTGCGAAATTAAAACTACACAAATTCACGTGAATCTTGAACTCTACGAATCCAGAGCTTTGTAAATCTGGAACTACGTAAATTTGGAACACTACGAAACCGAAACTACATGAATCTGGAACTCTATGAAAACTGAACTACACGAATCCAAAATGCTACAAATTTGGAACAACGCGAATCCAGAATTTTGTGAAACCAAAACTACACGAATCTCGAACACTGTGAATTCAAAACTATACGAATCCACGTGAATTCGAAATGCTAGGAATCTGGAACAACTCGATTCTGGAACTTTGCCAAAACGGGAACTACGTGAATCAGGAACTCTATGAAATTGGAACTACACGAATTTGAAACTTTGTGAAACTAGAACTATGTGAATTTAGAACTATGCTAATCCAGAACTCTGCGAAATTAGAACTACACGAATCTTGAACTCTATAAAATCAGAACTATACAAATCCATGTGAATCTGGAACTCTGTAAATCCAAAACTAAGTGAATCCAGAGCTCTGTAAATCTCAACTACGTGTATTTGGAACACTGCAAATTTAGAACTATGCAAATTCGGAACGCTGTGAATTTGGAACTTTGCAAATCTGGAACTCTGCAAATCAAAAACTTTACGAATCTTGAACTACGTGAATCCATGCGAATTAGGCATGCAGTGAATTGAGAACTACATGAATCCAGAACTACACAAATTTATGTGCATGTAGAACTCTACGAATCTAGAACTATGCGAATTTGGAAATGTGCGAATCCAAAACTACAAGAAACTGGAACTGTGCGAATCTTGAACAATGCAAATCTGGAATATTGCGAATTTGGAACACTACAAAATGGGAACTAAACAAATCCACGTGAATTTGGAACTATGAATCTAGGACAATGGGAATCCGGCATTCTACGAATCCAGAACAACTCAAATTTGGAACTTTGCAAAACCAAAATTACGCTACCCCGAGACTACGTGAATCCAAAATTTTGTGAATCCAGAACTCTGCGAATATGGAACTACATGAATCCACGTGAATCTAGAACTCTGTGAATCCAGAATTAGGCAAATTAGAAGCATGCAAAATTGGAACTATGCGAATCTGAATGAATCCAAAACTCTCTGAACCTAGAACAATGCAAATCCAGAGCTTTAGGAATCCAAATCTATGCGAATCCTGAACTCTACGAATTTGAAACTACACAAATCTAGAAATCGGAACTCAGAGCTCCACGAATCCAGAACTAAGCAAATTTGGAACTCAATGAAATCGGAACTACACGAATCCACGTTTATTCGGAATGCTACGAATTTGGAACAACATGAATTTGGAACTCTGCCAAAACAAAAACTACGTGGATTTGGAACAACGCAAATACAAAACTATGCAAAATCAAAACTACACGAATCCAGAAGTCTGTGAAATAAGAACTATGTGAATTCAGAACTCTACGAATCCATAACTACACAAATTCATGTTAATTTGGAACGCTGTGAATACGAAACTATGCTAATTCGGAACTTTGCGAAATTGGAACTACACGAATCTTAAACTCTGCGAAATCAAAACTACATGAATCCACGTGAATTTAAAACTTTGTGAATTTGGAACTATGGAATACGTAGCTTTGTGAATCGGAACTACGTGAATCCACGTGAAACCAGAATGGTACAAATTTGGAACAATGTGGATCCAAAATTTTGGGAAACGGGAACTACGCGAATTAGGAACTTTGTGAAACTAGAACTACAGGAATTTAGAACTACATGAATCTGTATGAATCTAGAATGTTGCAATCTAGAACTATGCTCATCTGAAACGCTGCGAAACCAGAACTATATGAATCTTGAACTCTATGAAATCAAAACTTTACAAATCCATGTGAATCCAGAACTCTGTAAATCTGAAACTACGTGAATCTGGAACTCTGTAAATCTCAACTACGTATATCTAGAACTCTGCAAATTTGGAACTACGCAAATCCGGAATGTTGTGAATCTATAACTACACGAATCTGGAACTCTTTAAATTTGGAACTACACGAATCAAAAACTCTGCGAATCCTGAACTATGTGAATCCACGCAAATCAGGCACACTGCAAATCTAGAACTACGTGAATTTGGAACTTTGCAAATTCAGAACTATACAAATCTATACGAATGCAGAACTCTGCGAATTTGGAACTACGTGAATTCGGAACTGTGCGAATCCGAAACTACAACAATCTAAAACTATGCGAATTCTAAACTATGCGAATCCGAAATATTGCGAATTTGGAACACTACAAAACGAGAACTAAACAAATCAAACATTGCAAAGCGAATCCAAAACTCTTTGAATTTGAGACTCTATAAATCCAAAACAACACGAATCTTGAACATTGCAAAACCAAAATTATGAATCCGTGACTACGTGAATCCAAAATTCTATGAATCCAGAACTCTGCAAATCTGGAACTACACGAATCCACATGAATTTAGAATTCTACGAATCCAAAATTTGGCGAACTAGAAGCATGCAAAATTGGAACTACGTGAATCCGCGTGAATCCAAAACTCTCTAAACTTGAAACAATGTGAAGCCAGAGCTTTAGGAATCCAAATTTACGAGAATCCCAAACTACACGAATCCACGTGAATCCTAAACTTTGCGAATTTGAAAATATGCAAATCCAGAATTGTGCGAATCTAAAACTACGCGAATTCGAAACTACACGAATCCAAAGCTTTGCAAAACCTAAACCACGTGAATTCGACACTCTACAAATCTAGAAAAACGCGAAAGTGAAACTCTGTGAATCCAGACCTACGTGAATCCACGTGAATTCAGAATTCTGCGAATCCAAAACTACGCGAATTTGGAACTTTGCAAACCCGAAACAACGTGACTCCGCAAATCAACATGAATCTGAAACTCTGTGAATTTAGAACAACGCGAAAACGAAACTCTACGAATCCAAACCTACGCGAATCTACGTGAATTAGGAAAAATGCAAACTCGACGCTCCGCGAATCCAGAACTATGCGAATTTGGAACTCTATGAAATCAGAACTACACGAATTCACATTTATTCAGAATACTATGAATTTGGAACAACGTGAATCCGAAACTCTGCCAAAACGGGAACTATGCGCATTTGGAACAACGCAAATCCAGAACTATGCAAAATTGGAACTTACGTGAATTTAGAAGTCTGCAAATCCATAACTACACAAATTAGTGTGAATTTGGAACACTGCGAATATGGAACTATGCTAATGCAGAACTTTGTGAAATCGGAACTACACAAATCTTGAACTCTATGAAATCTTAACTACACAAATCCACATGAATATGAAAATCTGCGAATCCGAAACTATGTGAATCCAAAGCTTTGTGAATCTGAAACTATGCGAATTCAAAATATTGCAAATTCGGAACTCTGCGAAACTGAAACTACACGAATCTTGAACACTGCGAAATCGAAACTACACAAATCCATGTGAATCCAGAATGCTATGAGTTTGGAACAATGCAATTCTAGAACTCTGCCAAAACGGGAACTACGAGAATCGGGACCTTTGACAAATTGGAACTACGCAAATTTGGAACTTTGTGAAACCAGAATTATGCGAATTCAAAACTCTGCGAATCCATGTGAATCTGAAACATTGTGAATCTAGAACTATACTATCCGAAACTCTGCAAAACAGAACTATACGAATCTTGAACTCTGTGAGATCAGAACTATACAAATCCATGTGAATTCGGAACTCTGCAAATCCAGAACTACGTGAATCCGGAGCTCTGTAAATCTTAACTACTTGTATTTGGAACTATGCAAATCTGGAATGTTGTGAATCTAGAACTATGCAAATCTGGAATTCTGAAAATTTGGAACTACACGAATCAAAAACTCTGCAAATCCCGAACTATGTGAATCCACATGAATAAGGCACGCTGCGAATCTAGAACTACATGAATCTGGAACTCTGCAAATCAAGAACTACACAAATCTATGTGAACGCAGAACTCTGCAAATATGGAACTACGAAAATTCGAAACTGTGCGAATCCTGAACTACACGAATCCGAAATACTGCAAATTTGGAACAATACAAAACGGGAACTAAACAACTCCACGTGAATCTAGAACTCTGCCAATCCATAATTAGGTGAACTGGAAGCATGCAAAATTGGAACTACGCGAATTAACATGAATCCGAATCCACGTGGAGTTGTTTAGGAATCCTAGAACAATGCGAATCCAGAGCTTTAGGAATCCAAATTTATGCGAATCCAGAACTACGCGAATCCACGTGAATCCTAAACTCTGTGAATTTGAAACTACGCAAATTCGGAACTGTGCGAATCTGAAACTACGCGAATTTGAAACTTTACAATTCTGAAACTACACGAATCTGAAACTCTGTGAAACTCGAACCACGTGAATCTGGAACTCTACAAATCTAGAAAAATGGGAATACAAAACTCTGTGAATCCAGACGTACGCGAATCCACGTGAATTCGAAACTCTACAAAACCAGAACTACACGAATGCACGTGAATCTAGAATTCTGTGAATCAAAAACAACGTGAATTTGCAACTCTGTGAAGCCAGAACTATGCAAATTCGAAACTCTGCGAAATCAGAATGACACAAATCCACGTGAATTCGGAACTCTGTGAATCAGAATCCATACGAATTCGAAACTATGCGAATCCATGTAAATCTAGAACTGTAGGAATTCAGAACTAAGCAAATCTAGAACTCTGTGAATTCAGAACTCTGTAAAACCCGAAGTATGAAAATAAACGTGAATCTAGAACTCTGCAAAATCGGAACTACATGAATCCACGTGAATCTTGAATGTTATGAATATGGAACAATGCAAATTTGAAATTCTGCCAAAATGGGAAATATGTGAATCGGGAACTCTGCAAAACTTGAACTACGCGAATCCGAAGGTCTGTGAAACCAAAATTACACGAATTCAGAACTCTACAAATCTATAACTATACAAATTTGGAACGCTGCGAATTCGGAACTACATTAATATGAAACTCTACGAAACCGGAACTACACGAATCTTGAACTCTACGAAATCAAAACTTCATGAATCCACGTGAATCCGAAACTCTGCGAATCCAGAACTACATGAATTTGGAATGCTACAAATTCAGAACTATGGGAATCCAAAACACTGTGAAATCGGAACTATATGAATCTGGAACTCTGTGAAATTGGAACTACACGAATCCACATGAATCCAGAACACTATGAGTTTAAAACAACGCAAATCCGGAACTCTATGAATTGAGAACTATGCGAATCCGAAACTCTGTGAGTCTAGAACAACATGAATCCAAAACTTTGTGAAATTGGAACTATGGGAATCCATGTGAATCTGGAACACTCTAAATATGGAACTACGTGATTCCATAGCTCTGCGAATCAGAAACGATGCGAATACATGCGAATTTGGAACTCTGTATATCAGAAACTATGCGAAGCCGGAACTACGTGAAGCTGGAACTCTGTGAATCAAAAACTACACGAATTCGGAACTACACAATTTAGAACTCCACAAAACCAAAAATACGCAAATCCATATGAATCTAGAACTTTGTGAATATAGCGAAAATGGAACTCTACAAATTCGAAACTATGCGAATCTAGAACTACACGATTCTAGAACTCTGCGAAACCGAAAATATGCGAATCTGCGTGAATCCAGAATGCTGCGAATCCAAAACTACGCGAATCTGGAACTCTGTGAAACCGGAGCTACGCGAATATGAAACTCTACGAAATTGGAACTACATGAATCCATGTGAATCCGAAATGCTACGAATTTGGAACTTGGCCAAAATGAGAACTAAGTGGATCTGGAACTCCGCTAATTCCAAACTATGCGAATCTGAAACTCTACGAAATTGAAAGTACACGAATCCGGAACTCTGTGAAACCAGAACTACGAGAATTCAAAACTCTGTGAATTTAGAACTACGTGAATCCGTGTAAATTTAGAATGCTGCGAATCTAGAACTATGCTAATCCAGAACTTTATGAAACCAGAATTATGCGAATTCGGAACTTTGTGAAATCGGAACTATACAAATCCACGTGAATCTAGAACGCTACAAATCTGGAACAATGTGAATCCAAAACTCTACGAAACCAAAACTATGTGAGTCTGAAACTCTGCAAATCCAAAACTACATGAATCCACACGAATCCAAAACTCTACAAATTTAGAACAACACGAATTTGGAACAACGCGAATCTGGAACTTTGTGAAACCAAAATTATGGGAATTTATGTGAATCCAGAACACTCTAAATCAGGAATATGTGAATTGATGCGAATCCGAAACTCTGTGAATCTGAAATTATGTGAAGCCAGATCTCTACAAATTCAGAACTCTGCTAATCCAGAACTATGCGAATCCGGAACTACGTGAATCTGAAACACTATGAATCCAAAACTATGCGAATTTGGAACTCTACAAAACTAGAAATATACAAATCCATGTGAATTTGGAACTCTATGAATATAGAATGCAAAAATGGAACTTTGTGAATCTAAAACTAAGCGAATTCATGGGAATCCAGGACTACGCGAATCTAGAACTACACGATTCTAAAACTTTGTGAAACCAAAACTATGCGAAGCCGCATGAATCCAAAATGCTGCGAATTTAGAATTATGGGAATCTGGAACTTTGTGAAATTGGAACTCTGCAAAATTGGAACTACATGAATCCATGTGAATTTAGAATGCTACGAATTCGAAAAAAATGCAAATTCGGAACTCTGCCAAAACAAGAACTAAGCGAATCCAAAACTCTACGAAATCGAAAGTACTCAAATTCGGAACTCTGTGAAACCAAAAATACGTGAATTCTGAACTCTGTGAATCCATAACTACACGAATCCAAAACTCTACGAAACTAGAACTTCGTGAATTTGGAACTCTGCGAAATCGGAACTACATGAATCCATGTGAGTCTAGAACTACACGAATCTATAGCTCTGCGAATCCAGAACTATGTGAATCCACGTGAATCTGGAACTCTACAAAACCAAAACTGCGTGAATCCACGTGAATCCAAAATTCTGTGCACCTAAAACAACATGAATCTAGAACTGCGAATCCGGAACTACGCAAATCAAGATATCTACGAAACTGGAACTATATGAATCCACGTGAATCCAGATTTCTGTGCACCCAAAACAACATGAATCTAGAACTTTGTGAATCTGGAACTACGCAAATCCACATGAATTTAGATCTCTGCGAATCAAGAACTCTATGAAACTGAACCTATGTGAATTGCTGTGAATTTAGAACTCTGCGAATTTCAAACTATACGAATCTGGAACTTTGCGAAACTGAAATTACGCGACTTTGGAGCTCTACGACTTTGGAACTATACGAATCCATAATTCTGTGAATTTGAAACTACATGAATCCATGTAAATCTGGAACTCAGGGAATCTAGAATTATACGAATTAAGAACTCTATAAAACTGGAACTATGCAAATCTGTGTGAATCTAGAAGTCTTTGAATTTGGAACAACAACAATTTGGAACTCTAGGAATCTGAATCCATGCGAATCGAGAACTACATGAATCCAAGCGAATTTGAAACTTTGCAAATCTGAAACTACGTTAATTCAAAACTATGCGAATTTAGAACTATGTGAATTCGATACTTTACGAAGCCCAAACTACGCGAATCCACGTGAATTCAAAACTTTGTGAATCTAGAACAATACGAAAACGAAACTCTGCGAATCCATAACTCTGCAAAACCGAAGCTACATGAATCCACGTGAATCTAGAATAATGTGAATCTAGAACTCTGTGAATCCAGAACTATGTGAATTTGCATGAATTCAGAACTTTGCGAATTCGGAACTACACAAATCTGGAACTCTAGAAAACCAAAACTACGCGACTCCAGGACTTTGCGAATCTCGAACTACACCAATCAATGTGAATTTGGAACTCTGTGAATCTAGAA
Source organism: Ceriops decandra (assembly GCA_020615895.1). Lineage (NCBI taxonomy): Eukaryota > Viridiplantae > Streptophyta > Magnoliopsida > Malpighiales > Rhizophoraceae > Ceriops > Ceriops decandra. The sequence continues at coordinate 6,008,769 of JAHLGO010000381.1, read as the reverse complement.
CTAGGCAAATCCAGAATACTACGAAATTGAAACTATGCGAATCTGAGTGAATCTGACACTCTCTGAACTTGGAACAATGTGAATCCAGAACTTTAGGAATCCGACTTTACACAAATATGAAACTACGCGAATCTACATGAATCTGGAACTCTGCAAATTCAAAACTACGCAAATCCAGAACTATGCGAATCTATAACTCTATAAATCCAAAACTATGCAAATCTGGAATTCTGTGAAACCCGCAGTACGTGAATTCACATGAATCCGAAAATTTACGAATGTAGAACAACACAAAAATGAAACTTTGTAAATCTAGACCTACGAGAATCCCCGTAAATCCAAAACTCTACAAATCCGGAACTACGCAACTCTAGAATTTTGTGAAACTAGAACTACACGAATCCACATAAATCTAGAGTTTTGTGAATCAAAAACAACGTGAATCTGGAACTATGCGAATTTGAAACTACGCGAATCCACGTGAATTTGGAACTTTGCGAATCCAAAAGTACGCAAATTCGGAACTCTACAAAACTGAAATGACACTAATCTGCATGAATCCAAAACTCTCTTAATCTAGAACAACACAAATCCAGAATTGTGCAAATCATGAACTAAGCAAATCTAGAACTTTGCGAATTCGGAACTACACTAATCCAAAACTCTACGAAAACCAAGCTAATAGAACTTTGTGAATCCAGAACAATGTGAAAATGAAACTCTATGAATCTTGACTTACACAAATTGACGTGAATCAGAAACTCTGTGAATCTCCTAAACTACGCTAATCCAGAACTCTGCACAATTGAAACTACAAGAATCTTGAACTCTGTGAAATTAGAAGTACACAAATCCACTTGAATATAGAACTCTGCAAATCCGAAACAATGCGAATTTAGAACTCTATGAATCCGAAACTTCATGAATCCATGTGAATCTAGAAGCTACGAATTTGGTACAATGTGAATCCGAAACTCTATGAAACTACAACTACGAGAATCCGAAACTTCGCGAATTTGTAACTATGCGAATCCAAGCAGATCTGGAGCTCTGTGAATTTGGAACAATGCGAATTTAGAACTCAATGAATCTGAAACTACATGAATCCATGTCAATCTAGAAGCTACATATTTGGTACAATGTGAATCCGAAACTCTATGAAACTACAACTACGAGAATCTGGAACTTCGCGAACTTGTAACTATGTGAATCCAAGCAGATCTGGAGCTCTGTGAATTTTGAACAATGCGAATCCAAAACTCTGTGATTTTAGAACTACGTGAATTTGAAACTCTGTTAAACCAGAACTATGGGAATCTGGAACTCTGCAAATATGGAATTACGTGAATTCAGAACTAAGCGAATTTGAAACTCTCCAAAACCATAAATACGCAAATCCACGTGAATTTAGAACTTTCTGACTATAAAACAACATGAAAATGGAACTTTGTGAATCCAGAACTACGCGAATTTGAGGGGGATCTAAAACTACGTGATTCTAGAACTCTACGATTCTTAAACTACGTGAATCTGGAGCTTTGGGAAACCGGAACTACGCGAATCCACGTGAATCTAGAATGCTGTGAATCCAAAACTGTGCGAATTTAGAACTCTGTGAAACTAAAACGACGCGAATTTAGAACTCTGCAAAATTGGAACTACACAAATTAACATGAATTCGAAACATTACGAATTCGAAACAACACGAATTTGGAATTATGCTAATCCGGAGCTTCGCGAATCCGGAACTACGTGAATCTAGAACTCTGCGAAATCAGAACTTCATAAAACTATGTGAATTTGGAATGCTACGAATATGGAAAAATGTGAATTTGGAACTCTACCGAAACGGGAACTATGCGAATCGGGAACTCAGTGAAACTAAAACTACATGAATCCAGAACTCTGTCAATCCAAAACTACGTGAATTTGAAACTTTATGAAACCGAGACAACGTGAATCCTTAACCTTGGGAATCCAAAACTACGTGAATCGACGTAAAACCAGAACTCTGCGAATCTCAAATTCTGTGAATCTAAAATAACACAAATCTGGAACTCTGTCAATTCAAAACTCTGCAAATTTGGAACTCTATTAATCGAGAGCTAGTCGAATCCACATGAATCCAGAACACTATGAATTCGGAGCTACGTAACTTTGGGATTTTGCGAATCTAGAACTATGCGAATCAACGTGAATTTAGAGCTCAACGAATATAAAACTACACGAATCCAAAACTGTGCAAATCCAGAACAACGCGCATTAACGCAAATTCGGAACTACACAAATTTGAAACCCCGCGAATCTGGAACTCTCTGAATTTGGAACAATGTGAATCCAGAACTCTTCAAAACCTGAACTACGCGAATCCATGTGAATCCATAACTCTACAAAATGGGAATTACATGAATTGGAAACTCTACCAAACTGAAATTATGCAAATCTAGAATTTGCGAATTCAGACTTATGTGAATCCAAAATTCTGCAAATCCAGAATTATGCGAATTCGAAACTTTACGAAACTTGAACTACGTGAATCGGGAAATCTATGAAACCGGAACTACCAGAAATCTATGAAACTTGAACTACATGAATTTGGAATTCTGTGAAACAAGAACTACACAAATCTAGAACTCTGCGAAGCTGAAACTACATGAATCCATATGAATCCGGAACTCTTTGAATCTAGAACAACACAAAATCTAAAACTCTGCAAAAGTGAATCTATGTTAATATAGAATTCTATGAAATTGGAAAAATGTAAATCTGGAACTATGTGAAAACAAAACTACGGGAATCTCGAAATCTGCAAATTCGGAACTTTGCAAAATGAAACTATGCGAATCTAGAACATTAGGAAACATGAACCATACGAATCCATGTGAATCTAAAACACTGTAAAACGAACACTACGCGAATGGGAACTCTATGAAATCGAAACTACGTGAATTGGAACTTTGTAAATCTAGAACTACGCGAATCCAAAACCTTATGAAACTAGAACTACGTGAATTCGGAACCATGTGAATCCAGAACTATGCGACTTCAGCACTTTGCAAAACCGAAAATACGCGAATCCACATCAATCCAAAATTTTATGAATCACAAACTATGCGAATTCGAAACTCTACAAAACCAGAATTATGCGAATCCGAAACTCTGCAAATCCGAATCTACCTGACTTTGGAATTCTGCGTAATAGGAACTACGCGAGTCCACGTAAATCTAGAACTCTGCGAATTCAAAACTCTGCGACTCCGAAACTCTGCAAAACCGGGTGAATCCACGTCAATTCAAAATTCTGTGAATCTAGAACAATGCTAATCCATAACTCTATGAATCCCGAACTATGTGCATCCATGTGAATTCAGAACTCTGCGAATCCAGAACTTTGTTAAACCGGAACTATGCGAATCCACGTGAATCTAGAACGCTACAAATTTGGAACTATGCAAATCCAAAACTCTGCGAAACTAGAATTACATAAATTTGGAATTCTGCGAAATTGGAACTACACGAATCCATGTGAATCTAGAACACTATGAATCTATAACTTTACGAATCCAAAACTCTATGAAATTGCAACTATGCGAATTTGTAACTTTACAAATTTGAAACTATGCGAATCCATGTGAATCCAGAACTTTGCAAATCTAGAACAACACGAATCTGGAACTACGCGAATCTGAAACTCTGCGAAACCAAAACCATACAAATCCATGTGTATCCGGAACACTTTGAATCCAAAACTACGCGACTCCAGAACTCTACGAATTGGGAACTACACGAATCGACACAAATCCAAAACTCTACGAATTAGGAACTACGTGAATTTGAAACTCTGCGAATCCAGAACTATGTGAATTCGAAACTCTGCAAATCCAAAACTACGCAAATCCACACAAACCTAGAACTACACAAATCCAAAACTTTGTGAATCTAAAACTATGTGAATTTGGGATTCTGTAAAACCCGAACTGCATCCCATATGAATAAGGAAATCTCTGAATCCTAAATGATAATGCGAAACTCTGCGAAATTAGAACTATGCGAATCCATGTGAATCTAGAATTCTCTGAATCTGGAACAATGCGAATTTGGAACTTTGTGAATTAGGGGTTACGTGAATCCATGCAAATCAGGAACTACGTGAATCCATGTGAATCTAAAACTCTATGAATTCAGAACAATGCCAATTTGGAACTTTGCGAAAGTAGAACTATGCAAATCTGGAACTTTGCGAAACAAGAACTACGGGACTCTGAAACCCTAAGAATCTGCAACAATGCAAATTCAAAACTCTGTGAAATGGGAACTACGCGAATCGGGAACTCTATCAAACTGGAACTACACAAATCCGGAACTCTTTGAATTCGAAACTACACAAATTCGACAATCTGCAGATTCAGAACTATGCGAATCTAGAACTATATGAATCTTGAACTCTGTGAAACCGGAACTACGTGAATCCGAAACTCTATGAATGCTGAACTACATAAATTTGGAACTTTGTGAATCTGGAACTACGCGAATTTGGAACTCTGCCAAAATCGGAACTACATAAATCCAAAACTCTATGAAATTGGAACTACATGAATCCATGTGAATCCGAAACCCTACGAATCCAGAACAATGCAAATCTGGAACTCTGTGAAATTGGAACTATGCGAATTTAGAACTCTACTAATTCAGAACTATGCGAATCCACAAGACTCTTGAACTCTGCAAATTCGGAACTACGCGAATTTGTAACACTGCAAAACTAGAACCACACAAATTTAGAACTCTACGAATCCGGAACTACGCGTATTCATGCGAATTTAGAACTCTGCAAATCTGCAACTACGCATATCTGAAATTCTGCGAAACTAGAACTATGCAAATCTGGAACTATGCAATAGGATGAATTAACATGAATCCAGAACAATGTGAATATGAAGTTCTGCGAAACTCGAACTATGCAAATCCACGCAAATGCAAAATTCTGCGAATCCGAAACTATGCAAATTAGGAATTGTGCGACTCCAGAACTATGCAAATTTGGAACTCTAGGAAATGGGAACTACGTAAATCCATGTGAATTCAGAACATTGTGAATCCGGAAAAACATGAATCCAAAGCTCTGTGAATCCAAAACTATGTGAATCTGGAAGTCTACAAATCTGGAACGACACGAATCAAAAACTCTATGAATCTAGAACTACAAGAATCCATGCGAATCAGGAACGCTGCAAATTTGAAACTACACGAATCTAGAACTCTATGAATTTGGAACTATGGGAATCCACGTGAATATGGAACTCTGCAAATGTGGATCTACACAAATCCAAAACTCCACGAATCTGGAACTACACGAATCTAGAACTCTATGAAATTAAATCTACGTGAATTCAGAACTGTGCAAAACCGAAACTACACGAATCCACTTGAATCCATAATATTGTGAATCTAGAACAATGTGAATCTGAAACTTTTCAAATCCAGAATTACATGAATTTGGAACTCTACGAAATGGAAACTATGCAAATCCATGTGAATTTGGAACTCTGTGAATTTGGAACAACACAAATCTGGAAATTTGCATACCTGGAACTATGCAAATTTAGAACTCTACCTATCTAGAACTACACAAATTAGGAACTCTACAAATCCAAAACTACGCAAATCCAAGACTCTACGAATCCTAAACACTACGAAACTGGAACTACACGAATCCATGTAAATTTAGAATTCTGCGAATCTGAAACAACGCGAATTTGAAACTCTGCGAATATAGAAGCAACATTTACAACTATACATCTATTGAATAGAGTCTTACTAAGGCCTAATATTGATAAGACTCCATATGAGCTATGAAGTGGGAAGATGACAATAGCCAAGTATCTCAGAATCTTTGGCAGCCCATGTTTTGTGAAGAACAAGGAGCAAAACTTGGGAAAATTCAATGTTAGGTCTGATAAAGGCATCTTTGTGGGATACTCAGCAAAGACAAAAAGTTACAGAGGTTTCCTGCATAAGCTAGGAAAAGTGATCACGTCCAGTGATGTGAAAATAGATGAGAACTGGAAAACAATGTAGAATGGAGAAGCTGAGGACAATAAAGAAGATGACTTCAATGTAGATGAAGAATTAGATCAACCTGAAGAAAAGGAACAAGAAGTAAGTTTAGACTCAGAGAAAAGTGAGTCTAAAGATGAAGAAAGAGATCCTCTTACAACTAAAACTGTGCAAGAAAGAAGGACAAAGAAAACATGGACCAGTACTTATCAAGGAAATTAGATCATAAGTGACCCATCAGTAGGAGTTACAACAAGAAGAAAAATTATGGGAGCTACTGCTTTACTCTCACAAGTTAAACCTAAATATGTTGAAAAAGCTACATAAGGCAAAGTCTGGGTCAAAGGTATCAATGAGGAGCTGGATCAAATCGAGAAGAATGATACATGGGAGCTAGTTCCAAGACCCGCTAATAAGAATGTCATAGGAACAAAATGGGTGTTTAGAAATAAACACAATGAAGATGGCAATATGGTGAGGAACAAGGTCCGACTGGTTTGCAAAGGCTATACTCAAATAAAAGGAGTAGATGTTGATGAAACTTTTGCACTAGTGGCAAGGTTAGAAACTATTAGAATGTTCCTAACTTTGGCAGCACATAAGAGGTATAAAGTTTATCAGATAGATGTGAAATCAATATTTTTGAATGGGCTCGTAAAAGAAGAAGTGTATATTGAACAGCCTGATGGAGTATAAATCGGTGAGGATGAGACATACGTGTGCAAGTTGAAGAAAGCCTTGTATGGCCTTAAATAAGCCCCAAGAGCATGGTACAGCAGGCTAGATGCGTATTTGAGAAGGTTGAACTTTAGATGAGGAATAGTTGATAACAACCTATATGTGTTCAACTTAGAGAAAGGCTAGCTAATAACCATAGTATATGTAAATGACATCATCTTTGGAGGGAATCACTCTAAGTTATGCCAAGATTTTGTACAAAAGATGAGTGAGGAATTTGAGATATCATTGATTGGAGAAATGACTTACTTTCTTGGCTTATAGATAAAACAGTGTGAAGAAGGTATTTTTATTTCTCAGACAAAATATACCAAAGAGATGCTGAAAAAGTTTGGCATAGAGGATAGCAGACCTGTCAGTACAGTACCCCTATGTCAATTGGTTACAAGTTAACAAAAGATCAGGAAGGAAGGAGTATAAGCCTTACAAAGTATAGGTTGATGATAAGGAGCCTTTTGTACCTTATAGCATTAAGGCCTGATCTTATGCAAGTTGTATGCTTTACCAACATATTCCAAGCTGGAAATGGGTTTGTGGTATCCTGCCATAGATTCTGTAAAACTACAAGCATACACTAATGCAGATTAGGTAAGAAGTATATATGACAGAAAATCAACCAATAGCTGTAGTTTCTACTTAGGTTCAAAGTGTGTTGCATGGTTAAGTAGAAAGTAAAATAGTGTTGCTTTGAGCACAGCTAAGGTTGAGTATATGGCTGCTTGTGCAACATGTACTCAGGTGATATGGATGTAAAGAAAATTGGCAGACTTGGGTGTTGAAGTGAAGTTACCAATGAGTATACTTTGTGACAATCAAAGTGCTAATTGATCTCAGTAAGAATCCAGTTTAACATTTAAGGAGCAAGCATATTAACATCTAGTATCACTTCATCAAAGATCAAGTGGAACAAGGTACAATTCAATTGGTGTATGTTGGCACTAAAGATCAAATTTCAAATATTCTAACTAAACCCCTGTCTATAGAGTTGCTTGAAAAGCATAGAATGAGTATGTCTGTGCAAATACCTCCTTAAGCTTGAAGTTTAGGTGAATCTTCCATCTCTACTTTGCAAGTTTTTTTATAATTAGTTGGCGAAGGGGGAGAGAAGCAACAGTGCAGGGGGAGCTATTAAGAAAAGGAGAGTGCATATTTAGGGGTAGTTGTAATTGCTGTATAATGGCTTTTGTTATAAGTGTTGCCAATAATTACAAAGGGGGAGATTGTTGTTCCCACAACCTTGTATGGGTTGTAATTGTTGTCAACTAGACTTAAGTGTGTAATTAATTTGACATGGAGCAAGAAAGTAAAGCCACATGGAGGGGCAAGAGAGTAATTTGAAGCTACATATATGGGCAAGAAAGTAAAACCACAACTTGGCAAGGGAAAAAAAAACCCTACACGGCAACACACACCAGGGGTTACAAAAGAGAAAACTGAGGACGGCAGAATGATACAGCTAAAAAAAAAAGGAGTGGACAGCAAGAGAAAATTCAACTGGATAGTGAGAGAGATCTGGCTAGACAGTGAGAGAGATACGACCGGATGGTGAGAGAGAAAATGAAGAGCCACCACAAAAAACGAAGAGCCATCACCGTAAACGAAGAGCCACAATTGTAAGAGAGAGAGCCACCACCGTAAGAGAGAGACAGACCACCAGGAGAGCAAACGTGGAAAACCAGACCACCAGGAGAGCAAACGTGAAAAACAAATCACTGGAAGAGTAGATTTGGTATCCGTGAGGCTAGAGAATAGCGAAGCAAGTGCAGATCTGAAATGTGAGACCAGAATGTGCGTTGGCGTGAGACCAGAATGTGAGACGGCATGAGACCAGAATGTACAACGGTGTGAGTGATCAGAAGCATGGGCTTGAGACATGAAACGACAGAGCAGAAGAGTGAGTGCAAGTTATGAAGTTGTGAGACGGTGAAAGCAAGAGTTGTGTGAAACAACCTAGTGAAGGAATTTGGTGAAGCATTAGAAAGAACTCAATGTATTTCTAGATTTCTTCAAGAGAGGTTAGAGAGTGTTGTGGTAGACTTCAAAGCGGCAGTGAAGCAGTCTATTCAATTCAACAAAGTAGAACAAGTTAGAAGAAGGGTAGACACAATAGGTGACACTCTTTGTATTATACTTGCTTTGTATTTGCAATAGTGAAAGGAATAGAGGACTAATACATCCATTGGAACTACATTGTGAACATCGTGAGTACTACATTGGTATTCATAAGTATAATGGATTGTCTAGATAGAGGAAGGGTCCCTACCACTGTGGACGTATGTCACATTGACGGACCATGTAAATCTCTTATGTCCTTACTTTGATTTACATTCTGTGGTTTGAATTAAGTTGTGAACACAGTTAAAGTATCATCGAACCCATAACCTAAAGAAGACCTAATCAAGAACATCCGATCTATCTAATAAGTAAGGTGTCTGAAAGGTGACTTTAGGGACTATTATGATTAGTAAGTAACAATAGATCTACCTTAGTCGAATATGAGAAAGAGTTCACTTTTGAGAAGAGTTTGTAGTTGTTCACATACCTGCTTATTGACAAGAGCTAGAGTATTAAATAAGTAGAATACTTTGGCTTAAATTATCAAAGTGTGTTTTTAAGGGGTGTGATACTAATTCATCACCTCTTAGTATCACAAACTAGTAGATCCTAGGGTGAAGTCGGGAACTTTAATTGGTATCAGAGCATAGGTTCACCAATTTGAAGCTTAGCAGCTTGGTGTACTAGTTTGAAGGGTTTCAAAAGTTTTAACTTATTTAGAATACTGAGAAATGGATTTCGGTACTAGCACCAGCACTACTTATAGCAAGAAGGTTCCAATCTTCAATAAAGCCAACTACCATATGTGGAGAGCAAGAATGCAGGTTGTATTTGCAGCCATGGGCACGAACGTGGTGAAATTCATACAGGAGGGTTTTGTGGCCCCAAAAGAAGGTAAAGATCCAACCCTAGAAGAATTAAGGCAGTTTGAGATAAATGGGAAGGCCTCAAACGACATCATTTCAGCATTAACAGATGCTGAGTATGCTAAAGTTATGGACTGTAAATCTACTAAGGAGATATGGGATAGACTACATAAAGTGTATGAAGGTGATGGCAGAATGAAGAAGGCTAAGCTTCAAGTGTTCAAGGAGAGATGTAAATCTATCAGAATATAGAAAAATAAGACAGTCCAAGAGTTCTTCACCAAGATTATTGATGCTATAAAAAATCTTAGAAGTCATGGGAAAAACAAGAAGAACTCATCTATTGTGAAGAAAATTCTAAGAATTCTGTCTGAGAGGTTTGCCTCAAAGGTGGCAGCCATAGAGGAGAGTAGAGATCTCAATTCTATGTCACTGCATGATCTCAAGTGCAATCTCATTGCATATGAAATGAGAATAAAGTCAATTGAAAGCTCCTCAACATCAAAGCTACCAAAAGAGGCAGCTTTCAAAGCTATGAGACACTTGAAGATAAGAGAAGAGGATGATGATGGTGATGAGGAAGAAAGTGAAGGTGAAGTGTTGGCTTACTTCACAAGGAAATTCAAGAAGGGGTCTAAGAAGGGAAAAGGACAGTAGTCCTTGAGATGTTATCATTGTAGGCAGACTGGACACTTTGCTTCTCATTGCAAAGTGAAACTTGATGATAAAGATGAGGATGATGATGATGAGCAAAATTCAAAATGGAGAAGACCATCGTTCAAATCAAAGAAGTCTTGCAAGAAGACTACCAACCCACAGAAGAAGAAGAGAGGCTTATTTAAGAGTTATGTGAGTCAGACAAAAGAAGCTGATCAGGAGGAAGATGAAGACTCATCAAATGAGCATGCCTTTATAGCATCAGCTCAAGGTGGTAGTTTAACCTCTGAAGAGGAAGAGGAGTTTGATGAAGAAGAACAAGATCTTGGAGCTGAGTTGGAAGTAGTTTTAAAGGAGATAATCAGGAGGGGTAGAACTATAAGAAGGTTGGAGGCCCATATAAAACAAGTTGAAGCAAGGATTGAGGAAGCAAAAGGTCAAAAGGATTAAATAAGGGCTAAAGATATTGACTTGAAGAGAAGATTTGAAGAACAAAAAAAATATGTGAAGACCTTACTATAGAGCTTGGTTTAAGGACTTCAACAATTAAAGAAATGGAGATAGAGTTGCTAAGACTTTAGCAACAACTAAAAAAGAGTGAGGAGAACTTGTAAAAGTTTGAAGTGGTAGGAGAAACAAACTTTACAAGTGAAAAGAAGAATGAGACTTTGCCACAGAAGTTGAAAGAGAAGACTGTGACTTAGAAGAAGATAACTAAAGAAGAGAAGACAGTTTTCAAACCAAAGCTAAGGCAAAAAATGATGTATGTGGGTAAAGAGCAGTAGCCTATAGCTGTCACATCTCAAAAGGAAAAGAAAGTCAGCTAGCCAAGGGCAATGGCTGAATAGAAGAAGGAGAAAAAGGTGGCTGAAATGAAAGCCACACAAGCAAAGAAACTCGCAACCTTGCCTACATAACAAGTAATGAACAAATGAAAACAAGTTGTGATTAGACCCAAGAAGAGGCAGTTTCAAGGTTACTGTCTTTATTGTGGAGTTTGGGGTTATAGGGCAAGTAAATGTTGGTAGAGAAGGCCAGTATACATCTCTGACTTAAGAAGATCTGATGCTGCATACAGGGGGAGACAATACAAAATTTGGAAGAGAACACCTATCGTGAGTTTTTGCACATACTGTTGTTCCCATAGTCTTGTATGGGTTGTAATTGTTGTCAACTAGCTTTACGTGTGCAAGTAAATTGAAGCCACGTGGAAGGGCAAAAAGGTAAAACCACATAAAAGGGCAAGAAAGTAAATTCACTGCGTAAAGCCCTATTAGGGTTTCATGGAGTAGAGTATATAATGGTCTTGAAAGACAAAGAACAGGGTGTCGACAATATTGAGCATTTAGTAAAATCTAGACAACCGAAGAAGAAGAAGAATAGGGTTTCATGAACAGTAGTTGTCGTAAAACAGTAACGTCGTGAACAGCCCGGAAGAAGAAGAGAAACTTGACGGCCAAAGAACAGTACACGACAAAACAAAGAGAAGCACGACCAAAATCAGATTTGGGGGCTAAACAAAGAACAAAGGTGGACGGTTGAAGCAATTGAGCAGCCATTGATGGGAAGGAGAGAGAAAACATAGTCATTGACGGTCAAAAAATT
>JAHLGO010000381.1:5752680-5996691 GCA_020615895.1 Ceriops decandra | reverse complement strand
AACTAGATTTGAGTTCTAAAATTTAGGGTAAATGGTCAATAGTTAATCTTGGCCCCTAAAATTTAGGATCACAGTTAATATTGACTCCTTAACATTAGGGTTGACCTATTATCACTGGTTTTTCCCAATGATCTCTTTGCATCTCAATGACATTCATAACCTTAAATCAATACATACAACCATGTGAGATGGTGTTAACAACAAATCCAACATCAGTTATCAAAGATGGGCTTAACAAAGGTTGAATCATCAGAGTTAAAGTCGACGACTCCTTGAGTTTGTTACACTTATAGGCATCATCAAAGTTGAAAGTCATAACTTTTTGTAATAATTTGCATAAGGGCAATGCAATCTTTGAAAAATCTTTAATAAATCTCTAATGGAAACTTGCATGATTAAGAAAAGAAAAGTTTCCTACACACTTATAAAGTAAGGTAGAATTTTAATAAGATCTATCTTACTTTTGTGAATTTAATTCCCTAAGATAAAATAACATGCCTTAAAACTATACTTTTTTCTACCATAAAGTGACATTTCTCCAAATTCAAAACAAAAATTTATGTATCTTTTAAGTGTTAGTGTAATGTTATCTAAACATGCATCTAAAAAGTCTTTATAAATAGTAAAATTATTTATAAAATCTTGAAAAGTTTTTGAAGATAATTAAAAGATAAGCTAACTATACACCTTTGAAATGTAATCGAAGCATTACAAAGTCCAAAAGGCATGCATTAATGGGCAAAGGTAGCAAATAGGCATGTAAATATTGTCTTCTCCTAATCTCATGATGCAATCACAATTTGGTTGTAACCTGAATAATTATGAAGAAAACATTAATGAGATCAACTAGCCAATCGTTCAAGCATTTAGATCAATAAAAGGTAAAAGAAAGCAATCTTTACGAGTTGTAATATTTAGTTTACAAAAATCAATAAAAACATCTAGTTGTGTTGAATTTAGGCATTAATCAACTTAACATTTTGGTTTTTCACCACCATCATGCTTATCTTCTTTGAAACCACTTACACTAAACTAACCCTTTTGCTATCTAAGATTGGGTAAACCGTGCCAACATTAATAATCTTCAGTACCTACTTCTTCATTACGATTATTATAGGAGGGTTCAATGTCCATTGTGATCTCTTAATGGATTTTAACCTTCCTTAAGTAAGATAAAATGCTTACACCTAAATTGGCTTATACTTTTCATGTCCATTGCAATCCATTTAATTATTGTCTTATGATCTCTTAGAACTAGAACAAGCTATTCTTCTTACAATGAGATCAATTCTTTGCAATAATCGTTTATAAATTTTTTTTTATGTCCCAAAAAAATATACTTGAGATGCTTTGGTAATGATTTCAATTTTAGTATGAGTACATGTACAATAAAAGATAGAAGTTTGTTGTTAGGAATAAGTAATTCAATATAAGATACATCATACCTTCTTGAAACAACATGTAATACTCCTACATAAAGGTAGTTCTCTATTTGGTTTCTTGATATCTGCCTTCTTAAGGTGTTAACTAATAACTAATTCCAACTTGTCTTTCCCATTGAGTTCAAAAACTTGTTGCATTAAAAAATCAAGAATGTCAAGAGCAAAAATTGAATGCACATCACTAACATACCTCATAATCTCAAAGATATTGAATTGAAGAATTTCACTATCAAACTCAATGATAATTTACCATCATAAATATTTATCTTCATCTTTGATGTCTTCAAGAAAGACTTTCCTAATAAGATAGGAGCAACATTAAGAGAATTGTCATTCTCTATGTTAATAATATAAAATCTACTAAGTAGAATATCTTATTAACTTATACAAAAGCATCCTTAACAACTCCTTTAGGATAAACATTAGATAGATCAACAAGTTAAATGATCATATTAGTTTTTCCTTTTAAGATGAGATTTAAAGAACCATGAACATTGAAAATGGATCTTTCAAATCTACTTGCAAAAATAACTCATTAACATATACAAAAACATCCATAACAACTCCATTAAGATAGATATTAGATTGATCAGCAAATTGTATAATCACATTAGTTTCTTTTAAGAACCAAAATTTAAAGAAATATAAATAAAGTGTGCTATCAAATTAATTGATACTCCTAAATTTAGCACAAGTCTTTTAGATATGATGTTGTTTATTGTGTAAGAAATTATAAATGTACCAAGGTCTTTGCATTTAAGAGAGTTTTTTTTTTTAAATAATAGTCAAAACATTCTCCCCCACCCTAACCTTTTTTTCACCTTTCAGTTTCCTCTTAAAGGCATGTAATATGTTGAAAAACCATATATATCAAGACACTTATTTGATTACATCAAAGAAAAGTGTGTTTACTTCCACCATTTGAAACATCTTTAAATTCTTTTTCTTTTGCTCTTATTTTTAGGTTTTTCAAATATTTTTGGGAAAGGAGGTAAAGTACAATTGGAGGAAACAAAAGGTCGAGGGTTTGCCTTAAGTGGCAATGTTTGGGCTTTAATAGGTTTGTCTTTGGTAGGTATGACTTTTTCTTCCATGATCTCTTCATTTGTCTTAGAGGTGTTTTATTAGTGATTTCACTTCTTTTCCACTCTTGCAGACTATGACACTTGCATTCACTTTTATATTTACAATAATTTGAGAAGGTAGTTTGCTCAATCCTTATGCTACTAATCTACTCATGGCCATAGCAAGTTGACTTATTTGATTCTCTAAGTTTTAAATGCTTACCCTTATTTTCCATTGAAATTATGGATGTTATTAGCAAAAGTTATAATAATTTCATCAAGAGACATACTAGTACATTAGAGCATAATTTTTCTAGCTTGAAAGGATGGTGAAACTTATGGAAATTAGCAATTAAGGGCATTTTGAACTATCTCTTGATTACTGTAACTAATGTTAAGATGATCTCTTTATTTAAGATTATAAGTGTTAGAGAAAGAATCATACTTACATTTTGGTTTCCCTTGGAATCTTTAAATGGCATTGGCTTGCTCCATTTGATCATCTTAAAGTGTTTGACACATATTAGTTAGATGTTCTTGATTCAAGCAAATGCCACATACTTGAACTTGTTGCATGTTTTCTATAGCTATTTAACACATTAACGAAGTGAAAGTAGCATTTCTTTTTTAAGGAAAAATGTACTTACCTTATTAATATTATTAGATAGTGAATCATGCCAAGTGTTAAATTGTTAGGAATTCACAGTCATGTTTGTTGGACTTTTCTAAAATTTCTCTTTACTGAAATTCTTATTTCTATAATACAGGATCTTTCTTTATGCAAATACTAGCAATAAAACTGTAATGAAATCAACATACCATTGTCCATTATGCTGATGTCCCATAGCGAAGATGAGAATCCTCCCGTTTCGTTCCTAAACACTTCTCTCTTTTCTCTTACTCTTCCCTTTCTTTTCTTTACGTTTTCTCTCTGATGGTTGAGAACCCAGGAACGGTCCGTAATAGTATATATATATACATATTATTCCTTTCCTGTAACCGTTATCTTTTCAGGAAAATCCTCCTCTTCTGTAACGGTTATCTTAAATAAGAAGATACTTCTCTTCCTATAATGTTTATCCTTAATAGGGAGAGTGGAGGGATTTTAAACCCGATAACCCAAATTACCGTTATACCTAACCGACCATCATATTAGGCCTTTTATTTTGGGTCATACTTTAAATAACATGGGCCACTCATGTTAATTAATTTAACAATCTCCCACTTGGCCCATGTTATGACTTGATGAATCAATAACAATTAAGTGCACACAATTCTTAAAGATCATCAAATCACAATACTTGAATGAATTAAAATGATTAGATCATGGTGGTCACATATCTTTTAGCGACATAATTCCTTCCATGTATCACATAATCATCATAATTCATAATAACTTTACTAAGGAACATTGAAACTTTAAATTGTCATTTCCATATATGCTATTAGTTATCTCACAAACCATAATTGTATACATCTAAACAAAGATAACAAAGTACAAGCAAAACCATAACTTTAATTGAATTCACAAGTGTCACAATGATATGAGCATCCTAAATATTGGCTTTCAAGCGTATGAGAACCTGTCCATAATGCCCATCTGATCAACGTGTCCAGTAAATATTTTTGGTGGCAAACCTTTTTAGTTAACGGGTCCGCTATCATCAATTCAATGCCAATATGCTCAATCAACACTCTTTTGTTTTGCACTTCTTCTTTAATAGATAGGTATTTCAAATTCATATGTTTTGCACCTTTAGAATAACTATCATTCTTAGAGAAGAAAACTGCTGCGAAATTATCACAGTAAATTCTTAAAGGCTTTTCTATACTGTCGACCAAACCAAGTCTTAAGATAAAATTTCGCAACCATAATGCATGAATAGTAGCCTCAAAGCATGCTACAAATTCAGCTTCCATAATGGAAGTAACAATGACAGACTGCTTCCTACTTTTCCATGAAACAGTTTTTCCATCCAGCAGAAACATGTAACCAAATGTAGATTTCCTCAAGTCTACACATCCATCATAATCTAAATCCGAATAGCCTACTATTTCAAGATGACTTGATCTTTTATAAGTAAGCATGTAATCTTTGGTGCCTTGTAAGTACCTAAGTACTTTCTTTTCAGCTTTCCAATGATCTATTCTAGGATCACTTTGATATCAACCTAACATTCCAACTACAAAACTGATGTCTGGCCGAGTACATGTTTGCATATACATCAAGCTTTCAAATAGTGATGCATAGGAAATTGATTCCATCGCTTTCCATTCCAAATCATTCTTTAGACATTGAAATTCACTGAACTTGTCCCTTTTCTGAATCAGAACTATTCCTATTGAGCAATTTTCCATTCTAAATCTCTCTAATACTTTATCGATATAGCCTTTCTGAGACAATTCTAACAATCCTTGTGATCTATCACAGAATATCTCTATTCCTATCACATATGATGCCTCATTCATATCTTTCATTTCAAAAGTTTCAGAGAGAAATTTTTTTACATCATGTAACAAACCTATGTCATTAGCAGCCAAAAGAATGTCATCGACATATAGGACTAATATAATGAACTTACTCCCACTGACCTTTATATAGATATACTGATCAACGGTGTTCTCTACAAAACCATATGATGTAATGGTATTATTGAACTTAATATACCATTGTCGAGAGACTTGTTTCAGTCTATATATCGATTTCTTTAATTTACACACCAAATTTTCTTGCCTGGTGGTGGTGAAACTTTCAGATTGGTTCCTCTTCTAAGTCACTATTCAGAATAGCAGTCTTTACATCCATTTGGTGGAGCTCTAGATCATTATGAGCTACCAAAGCCATAATAATTCTTAAGGTGTCTTTTTTATAAACTGGAGAGAAAGTCTCCTTATAGTCAACACCATCCCTTTGAGTGAAACCTTTGATAACAAGTCTGGCCTTATACCTTTCGATGGTACCTTTCAAGTTTTGCTTGGTCTTGAAGACCCACTTACAACCAACTTGTTTTGATCCTTCAGGTAACTCTACTAGTTCCCAGACTTGGTTTACATCCATTGATTTCATCTCTTCCTTTATGGCATTGAACCACTTTTTAGAATCATTACATTCTATGGCTTGTCTAAATGAGATTGGATCTTTATCAATGCTCAATTCCGATTCATGCTCAAGTGAGTAAACCACATAATCATTCGAAACAGCTGGCCTTTTCTGTCTTGTAGACCTCCGTAATGCCATTTCATGTGGTACCACTTGTTCATTTGCAAATTGAACATTATCACTTGGTTCGTCTCTTATATGTTCACTTCGCATGTTTCGAGTATCAATTTGTTGTCCTTGCATGTCACGTGACTGTGATGCAACAAAAGGAACAACAACTTAAGTAGAAACACTAGGTGTAGGGATACCAACGTAAGTAGGAGTACTTACTATGGATCTTTCATTTTGTAATTCTTTAATATCCACCTTTCATGATTCCCCACTCCCACTGAACTGGCCATTTTCAATGAACCTACCAAACTCAACTATTCTAGTACTATGATTAGGACAATGGAACCTATACCTTTTGGACTTTTCAGGATAGCTAATGAAGCAACCACTAATGGTTTTTGCATTAAGCTTTCCTTTATGTGGATTATATATCCTTACTTCTGTTGGACAACCCCAAACATGAAGGTGTCTCAAATTGGGTTTCTTTCCTGTCCATAACTCGTAAGGAGTTTTAGGGACAGCCTTACTAGGAACCCTATTCAACAAATATGCAACAGTTCTTAATGCATCATCCATAAGGATAAAGGTATAGTATTGTAATTCAACATGCTCCTAACCATATCCATAAGTGTGCGATTCCACCTTTTCGCTACACCATTCTATTGTGGTGTACCAGGCATTGTGTACTGTGCACATATGCCTCAACTTTCAAAAAGTTTTGTAAATGGACTAGGACATTGTCCACTTTCATTGAATTTTCCATAATATTCACCACCCCAGTTTGACTTATCAAACGGGCCACAAATATCAGTGTGTATCAATTCTAAAGGCTCATTGCTTCTCATGGTTGGGTTCTTTGATGTATGTTTTGTTTGTTTCCCTTTTATATAATCAACACATACATCCCAATCAGTAAAATCCAATTGAGGCAGGACATGACCTTTCACCAACGTCAATGTCCTTTCTTTGGATATATGACCCAATCTTTGATGCCATAAGAAAGCAAAACTTTCATCATGCACATTACGTTTGTTACCTATACTATGCTCAACAAGAAATATGAAATCAGCATATATAGCATCAAGATTAAAACGGTACAAATCATCAATCAAAGTACTAGATCCATAATAGTACGAATGTCTATACAATGAAAATGCACCATTTCCAATCTTAAGGTTAAATCCCACTTCATCCAACTTTGTAACAGAAACTAAATTTCTAGCACATGTAGGAAGATAGAGACACTTTTCTAGATCCAGGTGACACTTAGTGTCCAAGATCACTCTGTACATCCCAATTCCTTCTATTCGTGCATTCATTCTATTTCCCATATAGAGGAACTTCTCAGTTCTAGTTATGGGTTGGATTGAAAGGAATTCTGTATAATATGTGACACATGAATAGTAGCTCCAGAGTCTAACCACAAGTATTATTAGGCACTTCAATTTCTTTTTGGGTAATCATTCTTAGAATGACCCATCCTTTTGCAGAAGAAGCATTTTTTATCCTTTTGGATCTAACTTCCAGTGACTGTTATAGAGGCTTTGTCCTTCTTCTTACTTTTTTTATGTGGTTTAGACTTGCTACCACTAGCATCATTGCAAATGATGAGATGAATGGAGTGATCCTTCATCTTCTTTAATCTCCCTTCCTCCTGAACTAACATGACCTTAATTTCTTGAAAGTTCCATTTCTCTTTAATAGTGTTATAATTCACTTAGAACTGGCCAAATTCAGGAGGCAATGAGTTTATGATAAATTAAACCAAAAAGGATTCACTCATATCCATGCCCATTATTTTCAACCTTGCTGCTAGATTAGCCATACTGGTCACATGATCATGAATGGGCTGTGACCAATCAAATTTCATGGTCGTCAGCTCACTCATTAGGGTTCCTACGATGGATTTAATAGCTATTTCTGATTGAGAGTATTCCTTAATTCTCATCATAAATTCCCTTGCATTTTCCATCTTAGGCATCGATGGCTTGACATTTTCAGCTATCATCATCCGCATCAAATTCAAACTCAGCCTATTAGACTGTCCCCAAGACTCATAACGAGACTTATCAAATTCTGTACTGGTCCCAGTAATGGCTGCGGGCTTTTCATTTGAAATGACTGCTAAGTCCAAGCCCAACACACCTAAATGAAACTGAATATGCTCAGACCATTCTGCATAATTCAGCCCATTGAATTTGATCATCGAATTACCTAAGGCGAATGCATACTGAAAGCTGCAAACATAATCCAAATTTACACGTTAATGCTTTGAGAAGCTCTAATGGATTCAGATACATACACTACAAACTTTAATCATATATTTAAGTTTACCTTTGGGTGATCCTCAAATACATAACTTTAATCAATAATGATACTAATTTAAATATACTTTAATAGATCAATCAATAATATTAAAGTTAACATGAATGTTATCTTTGGATATACAATCACATTTACCCAGTATATCAATCAATCTCCTTTAGTGTCATTAATTACAAGTTATGATCCATCTTTGGATGATCTCCTAACTTTATAATTAATAACTATAATTGTTCATTTTAAACATTTCATTAGCATCCAAAAAAATGAAAAATTTAAAATTCATAATCAACTATTCAAATCCTTTCAAGCTAGGCCACTTTGGTGACTAACAAGCTTATATTTGATTTATGTTGATGTGAACACAATAAACCTTAAAAAAATCTCTAATTATGAAGATTAAATTATCCTTTATGTGGGAGTTCACACCGTGGCATACTGTTCCAATAACCGGTCCCCCTTTCATGGTGGCATCCATTTGAAAAAATTTCTTCTACCACTAGTCGAGTACCCTCAACACCACCATACTATAGGTGGCACACCCGTGTGCTGCTTTCGGCCAAGGGACCCACGTATGCCTCTGACCAAGCGACCCACAATGGCACCCGTGTGCTGCTTTCAACCAAGCAACCCACGGTGGCAGCACCACCGTCCCACCTCCAAACAAGGGATCTAAGGCGGCAGCACCACCATACTGTGGTCGTCGCCTGCATGTTGCCTTCGGTTGAGCAACCCACAATGGTAGCATCATCGTACTGCGGGTGTTGCCTGCATGCTGCCCCGAGTTATCTTTAACGGGTTAATGGAGCCCCGTGCCACCGAGTCCAAACTCGACCCACTGGCACAGAGTCCAGCGACTGGCGCACACCCACACTGGCAAGTCCCACATTGCGATGGTAGCACCATCCTTCATCGACAAGCCCGCATCGCATAATCCAGGGATCGGGTTTCGTCGTACTTGCCAGATCCGATTCGAATACCCACTTGAAAGCATAACTCTCATCGGATCTGAAGTTATGAAACAACGACACCGGATCCAGACCGATCCATGTCTTCGATCGTTCATAGAACCTTAGCCTCGCCGCCATACCCAGATCCATTCGGGTCGACAGCTATATCCAGAAGCACAGCCTTCATGGTAAGGCCAACCCCTAGATCGTTCGGGTCTGGTGGCTGTCCAGTTTCCATGGCTGGCTTTCCTTTTTCCTTTCGACATCGGTCGTTTTGGGAAAGAAAATCCTCCATGGTCGCCGTTACCCCTTTCAATGCCAGCTATCGTCATTATCCGTTAAACGCAACAAATAAAAAGAAACCAGAATATTTGTTTTGTGCCTCGCGTTGTCCATTATACGCAAACAAATAAAATAAAATACTGTACAGCACAAATAAATAAAAATAAAATAAATTGCAGTATTCGCAGACCCGCTCTAATACCAATTGTTGGACTTTTCTAGAATTTCTCTTTACTGAAATTCTTATTTCTATAATGCAGGATCTTTCTTTATGTGAATACTAGCAATAAAACTGTAATGAAATCAACATACCATTGTCCATTATGCTGATGTCCCGTAGCGGAGATGAGAATCCTCTCATTTCATTCCTGAACGCTTCTCTCATTTCTCCTACTCTTCCCTTTTTTTCTTTACGCTTTCTCTCTAATGGTTGAGAGCCCAAGAACGGTCCGTAATAGTATATATATATACATTATTCTTTTCTTGTAACCGTTATCTTTTCAGGAAAATCCTCCTCTTCTGTAACGATTATCTTAAATAGGAAGATACTTTTCTTCCTGTAGCATTTATTCTTAATAAGGAGAGTGGAGGGATTTTAAACCCGATAACCTAAATTACCATTATACCTAAGCATCATATTAGACCTTTTATTTTGGGTCATACTTTAAATAACATAGGCCACTCATATTAATTAATTTAACAATGTTTGTTATGAAATTCCTTACAACTTATAGGATTTTATCTATTAATGCTCTTTCATTAGTCATGTCAATCATACTTCTACTTGTAGGAAGAAGTATTAGAGTATGTGTTGATTATTGATTTATATAAGGAATCTTTATTATATTAATGAATAGTATTTATTTCCTTTGAAATGGTAACTGTTTTAGAAGTCAAAAGTACTTTAAGAATAACCTCTTCATCTTATTTCATATGGTGATGGATCTTGAAGGTAAGTAATAGAGCTAATCCTTTGCTAGGTCTCCCAAGGAGAATGATAAAGCCCTTAACTTGATTTTTTTTAAATATCTCAACAAGTTTCATGCTTGAATAAACTATACGAATACCTTTAAATGCTTATGTGAATCTTTCCTTACAAGACCACAAAAAGTTAGCAATAGATGAATTAAACTAGATTTTAACTCAAAAGTAACATTAACATTAGTATACTTTACACAAAGAGGTTATTGGTTTATATTAAAAGTTACTAATTCTTTAAAATTTTGATTATTGTTGGTGGTGTTTGCAACTCAAAGTAATCAATATAATTGGCAAAATAAAAGATATTTATTTTTAACGTTCACATTATTTGTTAATCTAATACATTAATATTTAATAGATGAATTAGAAACATCTAACACATATGTTATAAGTGTTTGACATGTGGATTAAAGTGTTGGACACATATGTCTAATTTAAATTTTTTTTATACTTTTTTTATTACATGTTTTGAAGTATCCAACATCGTGTCAAAAGAGTATCAAATGAGTATTGTGTTTGACATGTGTATCTAATACAAACACATATTATTTTAAAAATTTCCTTCTTTTGTAAGCCTTATTTGATATCACCAAATTGAACTATTTATTAATGATGACCTTTTTTGCATAGCTTGTAAAAGAAAAGGTGTTCTTTCATTGGTCAACATGACTGTGTGTGGATAATTCTTGTTCTCATATTGCTTTTAAGGGATTTTTGTAAAATGTGCATTAGCTTAAAGTCTGTATAAGGTATTCGCCAATTTCTTCCCTTGCTAAGCAAAATTATGTTATCATACAATATAAAAGTGAAGGTGGTAAGCTAATTCTTTAAAAAGATGAAATTTAACATGCTTTATTTATTTGTTTCTTTTAGGGGATAGGTTAGCATATCAATCACCCAAACAAATCCTCTTCATAAGTTTTTTACTTTACATATAGCAATTACCAATGCAAACGAACATTTATAACTTTTAACTATTAACATGAAAACATTATCCCACAAGAGTTAATAAACTATGATTTATATGGTAACCTTCTTTAAATCTCACACTAACAACTATTGTTTGAGAAGCACACTTACTCTATACATGATCAACAAAATTCTATGAATCAATACAAAATTAATGTTTCCTTCTTACTTGTGAAAACCATAAAATTCTAAACTTTTTCCTTTTTTGGACAATAGGGGCTTTGGTAGGCTTACCCCTCAAAAAAAGATATCTCATTGCATAATTATGGAAATAATAACTATTTATACTATTGTAGTTATAAAAGTGACAAAATTTCTAAAACCAAAACATTCATAAGCTAAACTTTTGGTTGTTTGAAATACTCTATCTTTAACAAAGAAAAGGAAGATAAGAGTTAAATGAAACATATTTCAAATGGATGGTTAAGGGTGGATGCAAAAATACATTAAACAAATGGAATACATATTATTTGTAGAAATTGATGAGAGTTAAAGCTATTAGTTTCACTTAAAGATTATTTCTCTTACTTGCCTTTGAGTTTGTAGAATTTAATACTAAAGTGAAATATTTGTTCTATCAAATCAAAATGAAACTAAAATGTAAGAAATCTTATCCTCACATATAGAAATAAGATCTTATAGATGGTTGATGTTAGTCACATAAGTCTCTTGGCACAAAAATGCAAGCATTTGGTAGCACCTTAATACCGTTGCTTGGCATAAACTTTTGTGTGAGATGGACATATTTAACAAAGTAAGGTGAATCTAAAGTTAATATGAATGGTAGGAAGCTAGGAGAAGGTTAGGTGTAGGCTATGATGTTGTGGTAGCATGTAAAGTTAGAGGTTGTAACATATATGGTGTTGTGGTAGCATGTAATGGCATTGTGGTAAGTGAGAAAGGTATTTAGGTCATTGGTTGGTGTAGCAACTTGCATTAAAGATATAACAACATGCCATTAATAACTAAGTGATAGCTTAAACAAATCAATATCACCTTCTACCATATAAGTAGATTCTTTAATACTTTTTATAAGGATAGTGTATGTATCCCATTAATATTAACCAACATTTTTGAAGTTCGAGCCAATGCTATGAAAGCTTGTTGCAAATGGCTAACATGTATTTTGAGACTTTAAGCCAAAGTCAACATCATATGAGCAAATTTTAGGCTAGTTAAAAAGGTAGAGACTTGGAATGAAAATCAAGTTAGATATTACCCTATACCCCACCAAATAGGGTGATTATGCGTGTTGTTCTCCTCTAAAACATGCGTACTTGTGTTGGTGGCATAAGTGACAATCAAGTTAAAGCCATATCCAAGATAATATGCTAGTGTTAAGCCCATCTTTGATGGCTAATGTTGGATTTGTTGTCAATAGCATTTTATAGATTTATTGAGATGTGTTTACTGCCCATAGGTGCATTTTGTATTCATTAAGGAGCTTAAGATGTAGAGAGATCATTGGTCAAAACTGTTGGTGGCAGGTCAACCCTAAATTTAGTGAGTAAATGTTGGCTGTTGACGCTCAATGTTAAGAATCAATGCTAACTGTTGATTTTAAGGAATCCTTGGGGAATCAATGTTGATCGTTGATTGTAGGGTAGCCCTTGGGAATTAATGCTAACCGTTGATGATAAGGCAACCCTAAATACAAGGCTTATAAATATATCCATCTAGTTGCCCTACAAAAAATTTAAGAGAGAACGGCAAGAAAGAGTGTTGAGTGACATAAACGTGCTACTATAGACTAGAACAAAAAGCTCAGCAAAGGAAGGAAAAGTGTTGTTGCAAACCAGAAGAGAGAGCTCGACAAAGGAAGAAAATGTGTGTTTCTGTGGACTAGAAAAGAGAACTCAATAGAGGAAGAAAATGTGTTGTTGTAGACCAGAAGAAAGAGCTTGGCAGAGGAAGAAAATGAGTTCCGTAAAAAAGTAGAAAGGGCATGACAAATGAAGGAAAAGTGAGCTACAAAATGCCAAGAGAGCATATGTTGCAAAACAATAATTGTGTTCTGCAAAACATAAGAAAGGCAACAGTTGTAGCAAGGAGAAGGCAATAGCTACCAATAAGGAAAAGGTAATAATGATAGCAAGAAGAAGGTAGCACTAGCAGCTGAAGAGAGAACTTGCTAAGGTAGAAGGAGGCAAAACCTACAATGGAGAGAACCTGCAACATTGAGAACCTACAGTGGAAAGAATGTACAGAGGAGAGAACCTACAACGAAGAGACCAACAAAGCTTAAGGAGATAAATTGACAGTAAGGAAGGAGAAGATCTATTTTCTACAACAGCAGCTTATGCACATTGAATAATCTTTCTTAAGGAAGTTTTTTATAATAAACTCTTTATGTACTTCTTTGATGGCTAATGTTAGATTTGTAGTCAAGAGCATTTTTTAGATTTGTTGAGATGTGTTTGCTACCCACAAGTGCATTTTGTATTCATCAAGGAGCTTGAGATAGAGAGAGATCATTGGTCAAAATTGTTGGTGGCAGGTCAACCCTAAATTTAGTGAGTAAATGTTGATTGTTGACCTTAAACTTTAGGAGTCAATGTTGACCGTTGACCCTAAATGTTAGGAATCAATGCTAATTATTGATTTTAGGGAATCCTTAGCAATTTATGCTGACCATTGATTGTAGGGTAACCCTTGGGAATTAATGCTTACTGTTAATGATAAGGTAACCCTAAACACAAGGCTTATAAATATATCCATGCAACTACTAAAAAAGGTGTGCTCTACATAATATTTAAGAGAGAATGACAAGAAAGAGTGTTGAAGAGACATAAACATGTACAAACCAAAAGGAAAAGCTCGACAGTGGAAGAAAATGTGTTGTTGCAAACCAAAAGAGAGAGCTCGACGAAGGAATAAAATGTGTGCTACTACTGACCAGAAGAGAGAATTATGTAGAGGAAGAAAACGTGTTGTCATAGACCAGAAGAGAGAGCTTCGCAAAGGAAGAAAACATCTGCTATTGCAAACCAAAAGAGAGAGCTTGGCAAAGGAAGAAAACAACTGCTATTGCAAACCAAAAAGAGAGCTTGGCAAAGGAAGAAAACGAGTTCTACAAAAAAGAAGAAAGGGCACGACAGAGGAAGGAAAAGTGAACTACAGAATGCCAAGAGAGCATATGCTGCAAAACCATAAGTTTGTTCTACAAAACATAACAAAGGCAACAGCAGTAGCAAGGAGAAGGCAATAGTGTAGTAAGGAGAAGGCAATAATGACAGCAAGGAGGAGGTAGCACTAGCAGCTGAGGAGATAACTTGCCAAGGCAAAAGGAGGCAAAACCTACAATAAAAAGAACCTGTAGCATTGAGAACCTATAGTGAAGAGAACCTACAAAGGAGAGAACCTGCAACGAAGAGACCAATAAAGTTTAAGGAGAAAAATTGATTCCAAAGAAGGAGAAGATCTATTTTCTGCAATAGAAACTTATGCACATTGAATGATCTTTCTCAAGTTTTTTATAATAAATTCTTTATGTACTTCTTTGATGGCTGATGTTAGATTTGTTGTCAATAGCATTTTATAGATTTCTTGAGATGTATTTACTGCCCATAGGTGCATTTGTATTCGTCAAGGAGCTTGAGATGTAGAGAGATCATTGGTCAAAATTGTTGGTGGCAAGTCAACCCTGAATTTAGGGAGTAAATGTTGATTGTTGATCCTAAACTTTACGAGTCAATGTTGACTGTTGAACTTAAATGTTAGGAATCAATGCTAACTATTGATTTTAGGGAATCCTTGGGAATCAATGTTAACCGTTGATTGTAGGGTAACCCTTGGCAATTAATGCTAACTGTTAATGATAAGGCAACCCTAAATGCAAGGCTTATAAATATAGCTGCTAGGAAAGGTGTGCTCTATAGAATATTTAAGAGAGAATGACAAGAAAGAGTGTTGAAGACACATAAACATGCTGCTACAATCCAAAAGAAAAAGCTAGACAGTGGAAGGAAATGTGTTGTTGCAGACCAGAAGAGAGAGCTCGACAAATGAAGAAAATATGTGCTGCTATAGACCAAAAGAGAGAACTCAATAGAGGAAGAAAATGTGTTGTTGAAGACCAGAAGAGAGAGCTTGGCAAAGGAAGAAAACGGGTTCTAAAAAAAAGAAGAAAGGGCACGACAGAGGAAGGAAAAGTGAGCTACAAAACACCAAGAAAGCATGTTCTACAAAACCATAAGTGTGTTATACAAAACATAACAAAGGCAACAACTGTAGCAAGGAGAAGGCAACAGCTATAGTAAGGAGAAGGCAATAACGAGAGCAAGGAGAAGGTAGCAGCTAAGAAGAGAACTTACCAAGGCAGAAAGATGCAAAACCTACAATAGAGAGAACCTGCGGCATTGAGAACCTACAGTGGAGAGAACCTACAACGAAGAGACCAACAAAGTTTAAAGAGAAAAATTGATAGCGAGGAAGGAGAAGATCTATTTTCTACAACAGTAGCTTATGCACATTGAATGATGGCTAATGTGCATAAGCTACTGTTGAGATATGTTAGATTTTATAATAAGATCTTCTCAAGGAAGTTTTTTATAATAAACCCTTTATGTACATCTTTGATGGCTAATGTTAGATTTGTTATCAATAGCATTTTATAGATTTGTTGAGATATGTTTGCTGCCCATAGGTGGATTTTGTATTCATCAAAGAGCTTGAGATGTAGAGAGATCATTGGTCAAAATTGTTGGTGGCAGGTCAACCCTAAATTTAGTGAGTAAATGTTGACTGTTGACCATAAACTTTAGGAATCAATGCTGACCGTTGACCCTAAATGTTAGGAATTAATGTTAACTATTGATATTAGGGAATCAATGCTAACCATTGATTGTAGGGTAACCCTTGGGAATTAATGCTGACAATTAATGATAGGGCAACCCTAAACGCAAGGCTTATAAATATATCCATACAGCTGCTAAGAACCGTGTGCTCTACAAAATATTTAAGAGAGAATGACAAGAAAGAGTGTTGAAGAGACATAAATATGCTGCTACTGACCAGAAGAAAAAGCTCGATAGTAAAAGGAAACGTGTTGTTGCAAACCAAAAGAGAGAGCTTGACAAAGGAAGAAAATGTGTGCTGTTACAGACCAGAAGAGAGAACTCGGTAGAGGAAGAAAACATGTTGTAGACCAGAAAAAAGAGCTTAGCAAGGGAGGAAAACATGTGCTATTGCAAACCAAAAGGGAGAGCTTGGCAAAGGAAGAAAATGAGTTTTATGAAAAAGAAGAAAGGGCACGACAGAGGGAGGAAAAGTGAGTTACAGAACACCAAGAGCGCATGTGCTGCAAAACCATAAATGTGTTCTACAAAACATAAGAGAGGCAACAACTATAACAAGGAGAAGGCAATAGCGACAGCAAGGAGAAGTTAGCATTAATAGCTGAAAAGAGAACCTGCCAAGGCAGAAAGAGGCAAAACCTATAATGTAGAGAACCTACAGCATTGAAAACCTATAGTAGAGAGAACCTAGAGAGGAAAGAACTTGCAACAAAGAGACCAACAAAGATTGAGGAGAAAAATTGACAGTAGGAAGGGGAAGATCCGTTTTTTACAATAGTAGCTTATACACATTGAATAATCTTTCTCAGGGAAGTTTTTTATAATAAACTCTTTATGTACTTCTTGTAAAATAGTGGGAGACCTTTCGATTGATTAGTAAATCAATCCTTTAAATGATCGGGAGATCAACTCTTCAAGTGATCGGGAGATCATTGTAAGTGGTTAAAGAGTGATTATCCCATAACATTAGCTGTATCCCATGATAACAAGAGTGGATTGTGTGATTTAGGAGTGATCTAATCATATAGTGGATGTATCTCACACATTGTGGGTGAACCATGTTAAAATTCTATGTTTTCTGGTGCTTGTGGTTGCTTGATATTTATACAACTGCTCTCATATAAAGAAGTAAGATAAAAATTAGATCATCGACTTTAATAGGTCATAAAGGTTAAATCTAATTAGATTTGTAAAAGTAAGTGATGAGGACCCTCTTACGTCTTACATTAAGAGGAGAAAGCAGTGAATTAGTGTGAGATGTTTACTTTTTACAAATTTGTCTGAATTAACCTCTGTGACTTGTTAGTGTCAATAATTCAATTTTTATCTTGCTTGTTTATGTGAGAACGGTCGTATGGATATCAATCAAGTGTGAGCGCCTGAGAAGACATAAAATTTCACGTGGTTCACCTACAATGTATGAGCTACGTTCAAGGTGTGATAGGATCACTCCTAAATCACACAATTCATTCTTGTTATCAAAGGATACAACTATGTTGTGGATGGATCACTCCTTAACTACTTATGGAAGGACTACTCCTTAACCACTTACAGTGATCTCTCGATCACTTAAAGAGTTGATCTCCAAATCACTCAGTTAAGGAGTCAATATTGACTGTGACCTTAAATTTTTGGGATCAAGATTGACTATTGATCTTTAACCATTGACCCTAAATTTTAGGAAGTCAATATTGACTATTGATCCTAAATTTTAAGACTCAAATATAGCTATTAATTATAGGGCAATATGTGGAAATTAATGATGACTGTTGATGATTGTGTAATTATAATCCCAAGGCTTTATAAATAACCCAAGGTGTCTTGCAAAAAGAAAAAAGGGGTTACAAAAAATTAAGTGAACTGTAAAGGCAAGGCAGCCGACCAAGGAAAGAAAGAAAGAAGTAGCAAGGTACAGTTGGCCGAGGAGGAAAAGAAAGAGAGCAAGGTAACTGGCCACCACACCAGTAAAACCTTCACTAAGATAGTACTCTCACCAGCAAACACCACCAAGGCAATAGTTGTACCAGCAAACCAATAAAGCAGCCAAGGAAGACAAACCAGAAGGAGGCAGCAATAGCTTGTGAGTCTAGCAAGAGGTGGAGTAACTGCACAAGGGTCCTACACTAGCTACCAATGTGCAATAGCAAGTGGTGCACCAGCAAATAGAAGTAGTGACACAAGAAAATAGTTGTAACACACAAGGATAGTAGTAGTGGTGGAAAAAGACAATTGCAATGTGCACGAATAGTAGCAATGGCATGAAAAGACAACTACAGTGCATGGAGAGAGCAACAATGGTGCAAAAAGATAGCTGCAAGATGCGAAGATAGTAGCAACTGCATGAGAAAACAACTACAGCACACCCAAATAATAACAACACCGCAAGAAGACAGCTGCAACGCATGTAGAAAGCAGCAACGGTGCAAGAAGACAACTACAGCATGTGGGAATAACAGCAGTAGCATGGGAAAATAGTTGCAGTGCGTGGGGATAGTAGCAGTGGCACAAGAAGACAACTATAGTGTGCACAGATAGCAGCAACAGTGCGGGCTAATAGCAGCAACGGGGCAAGCAAACAACAGCAGCATAGGAGGATAGTAGTATTGTGCTTGAATAGCAAGAATAACGCATGTGGACAGCAGCCACATCGTGTATGGACAATAGCAATGCATTTGGATAGAAGCAGCAGCATGTATGGATAACAGGAGCAGCATGCATGTACAGTAGGAACAATGTGTGCAGTAAGCAGTCATAGTGTGTACGAATAGTTGGAGTAGCGTGTGCAAAGTGCATGCAGACTGTAGCAGCAGTGTAAGTGGACACTAGCAACTCCACATGTAGACAATAAGAGTAGTACGTGCGGAGTGCATGTAGATAGTATTAGCAGCGCACACAAAAACAGCAGCGGCAGCGTGCGCAATAGCATTAGCAATGCGCATGGATAGCAGTGGCACCACACATAGACAGCAAGAGCAACAAGTGCCAGCAGCTTTTACAACACACGAACAACAGCAGTAGCGCATGCAAACAACATTAACAATGGACAGTGTTAGTAGCTCACATAGACAACATTAGCAGCACGTACAGACAGTAACGACAACAAGTGTGGACAGCATTAGTAGCACACATAGACAATGGTGACATGTATGGACAGCATTAGCATCATGTGCAAGTAGCACTTGTAGTAGGTAAGACAGCATTGGTGGCAAAGGAAGGAGAAGAACCATATTCTACTTTAGCTATTTGTACATATTGAGTGATCGTTCTCCAAGAATGGTTTTACCATAAACTTTTGAAAATTTTGTTAAAAAATAAGGTGGGATACCCTTGGAGTGATCAAGAGATCAACTCCTTGATTGGGAAATCATTGTAAGTGGTTAAAGAGTAGTCCTTCTACAAATGGTCAAGGAGTGATCCTTCCACAACATTATTGTATCCCTTGATAGCAAGAGTGGATTGTGTGATTTAAGAGGGATCTTATCACACCGTAAACGTAACTCACACATTGAGGGTTAACCAAGTAAAAATTGTCATGTATGCTTGGGTGCTTACACATTAATTTATATTCATATGATCACACTCACATAAAGAAGAAAGAAAAAAAATTAGACATCGACTCTAACAAGTCGCAGAGGTTAAATCCGGATTGATTTGTAAAGAGCATATCTCACACTGATTTACCCCCCTCTTAGTGTGAGACATAAAACAATCCTTATCACCAATCATCAAAGGTCAACATTGACTCCTAATGGTTGCCCTATAATCAATGATCAGATTTGATTCCTAAAATTTAGGGTTAATGTTCAAGGGTCAACAATCAACATTGACTCATTGACTTCAAAGTTGACCTACCATCAATGAGGACCTCTCTACATCTCAATGATATTCAAGATATCAAATTAACAAGAATAACTATGTGAGATGCTATTGATAACAAATCCAACATCAACCATAAAAAATAGACTTAACAATCTCTCCCTTTGAATTTGTTGGCAACACATTAAATCTAACAATTAGCAATGCACAAATAGCAACTTTTGGCATTTACATCTCCCCTTGAAACATACAGCTCCCCCTAAAGCATGCATCTCTCTTTTGCATGTGGGCTTGATTCCAATTTTGAAACAAACTCCTCTTATCTTTTGTTTCTCCCCCTTAACAATTTTCTCCACTTTATTTATCAAACTATTCCCCATTTTAATTAGTATATACTCTCTTTGGATTTATGCAAAATATCTCCCTCTTTAATAACAAATCTAAAGAATAATAGAAAAAGGGAAAGGGAAGGGGGTTAAAGGCATACCTCAACCTCTAGGGGGTGGCTGAATACATAAGTTCAGCCCCTTTTGTCCAAGATGTACCAATCTCTTATGCCACAACAAATTCCCATCTATGGTGCTCATGTAATGTGTTTTTGTTGCAGGAAACTTGGTATAAGTTTCTATTTGTTCTTTCTCCCTTTGTAAGAACAGCACCATCACTTAATCTTTTTATCATACAACCACTCTTGTT
The DNA here is from genome assembly GCA_020615895.1 of Ceriops decandra. NCBI lineage: Eukaryota > Viridiplantae > Streptophyta > Magnoliopsida > Malpighiales > Rhizophoraceae > Ceriops > Ceriops decandra. Next base: position 5,976,162 of record JAHLGO010000381.1, on the reverse strand, counting down.
AAAAGTAACTTCATGCCCATGATCTCAAAGCAAAAACTAATTAGATTGTGTTTTAACCCTTTAATGTAAAGCACTTCCTCTAATTTCAGCAACACCAACGCCTTTAATCTTCAAAGCACCATGGAGTTTCACACAAGATTTTGGATAGAAGCAACATTTACAATCGTGCACCTACTGAACAGAGTTTTATAAGGCCTAATATTGATAAGACTCCATATGAGCTATGGAGTGGGAAGAAGAAAACAGCCAAGTGTCTTAAAATCTTTGGCAACCCATGTTTTGTGAAGAACAAGGAGCAAAACTTAGGAAAATTCCATGCTAAGTTAGATAAAGACATCTTTGTGGGATACTCAGCAAAGACAAAATGTTACAAAGTCTTTCTACATAAATTAGGAAAAGTCATCACTTTTAGTGATGTGAGAATAGATAAAAACTAGAAAACAATGCATAATAGAGAAGTTAAGGACAGTGAAGAAGATGACTTCAAGATAGATGAAGAATTAGACCAACATGAAGAAGAGGAAAAAGAAGTAAGTTTAGACTCAGAGAAGAGTGAGTCTGAAGATAAAGAAAGAGATTCTCTTGCAACTAAGACTATGCAAGAGAGAAAGACAAAGAAAATGTGGACCAGTGCTCATCAAGGAAATCAAATTATAGGTGACCCATCAACAGGAGTTACAATAAGAAGAAAAATTATGGGAGCCACTGCTTTACTCTCACAAGTTGAACCTAAATCTGTTGAAAAGGCTGCACAAGACAAAGCCTGGGTCAAAGCTATCAATGATGAGTTGGATCAAATCGAGAAGAATGATACATGGGAGCTGGTTTCAAGACCCACTAACAAGAATTTCATAGGAACAAAATGGGTGTTTAGAAATTAACATAATAAAGATGGCAAGGTGGTGAGGAACAAGGCTAGGTTGGTTGAGGCTACATTCAGATAGAAGGAGTAGATATTGATGAAACTTTTACACTAGTGGCAAGGTTAAAAACTATTAGAATTTTCCTAGCTATGGCAGCATATAAGAGGTATAAAGTTTATCAGATGTTTGTGAAATTAGCCTTTCTAAATGGGCTCCTAAAAGAAGAAGTGTATATTGAACAACCCGATGGAGTACAAATCAGTGAGGATAAGACACATGTGTGCAAGCTGAAGAAAGCCATGTATGGCCTTAAAAAGCCCCAAGAGCATGGTACAACAGCCTAGATGAGTATTTAAGAAGGTTGAACTTCAGAAGAGGAACAGTTGATAATAACCTATATGTGTTTAACTCAGAGAAAGGCCAATTGATAACTATAGTATACATAGATGACATCATCTTTGGAGGGGATCACTCTGAGCTATGCCAAGAATTTTCACAGAAGATGAGTGAGGAATTTGAGATGTCATTGATTGGAGAAATGACTTATTTCTTAGATTACAGATAAAACAGTGTGAAAAAAGGTATTTTTATTTCTCAGACAAAATATGCCAAAGAGATGCTAAAAATGTTTAGCATGAAGGATAGCAGACCTGTCAGTACTCCTATGACAGTAGGTTACAAGTTAACAAAAGATTAGGAAGGAAGGAGCACAAGCCCTACAGAATACAAGAAGATGATAGGGAGCCTTCTGTACCTTATAACATCAAGGCCTAATCTCATGCAAGCTGTGTGCATCGCCAGCAGATTCCAAGCTGATCCTAAGGAATCTCATGTGTTAGCAGTGAAAAGAATCCTAAGATACCTCAAAGGGACACTGGAAATGGGTTTATGGTATCCTACCATGGATTCTATAAAACTATGAGCATACACTAATATAGACTGGGCAAGAAGTACAGATGATAGAAAATCGACCAATGACTGCAACTTTTACTTGCGTTCAAAGTGTACTGCATGGTTAAGTAGAAAGCAAAACAATATTGCATTGAGCACAGCTAAGGCTGAGTATATGGCTGCTTGTGTAGCATGTACTCAAGTGATATGGATGCAAAGACAACTGGCAGATTTAGGTATTGAAGTGAAGTTACCAATGAGTGCACTTTGTGATAATCAAAGTGCAATTGATCTCAGCAAGAATCCAGTTCAACATTCAAGGAGCAAGCATATTGACATCTAGTATCACTTTATCAATGATCAAGTGGATCAAGGTACAATTTAGTTACAATATGTTGGCGCTAAAGATTAAATTTCAAATATTCTAACTAAACCTCTATCCACAAAGTTGTTTGAAAAGCACAGAATGAGTCTATCTGTGCAAATGCATCCTTAAGCCTGAAGTTTAGGTGAATCCTCCATCTCTACTTTGCAGGTTTTTCAAATTTGTAATTGGTTGGCAAAGGGGGAGAGAAGCAATAGTGCAGGGGGAGTTGTTAAGGAAGAGGGAGTCCATATTTAGGGGGAGTTATAATCCATCTACTTCTAGATTATTACTCTAAGAAGATTATGAAGGACAGCTACATAATAGCTTTTGTTGTGAGTGTTGCCAATAATTACAAAGGGGGAGATTGTTATTCCCACAGCCTTGTATGGGTTGTAATTGTTGTCAACCAGATTTAAGTGTGCAAGTCGAAGTGGCTCATATCTTAGGAATTACAGGATAAGACTAGTATGTAAATAACCTCGCAAAGTGATCTCTTTGGAGTGAACTTGTAAAAGGAGTTTAGTATTGTTTAAGTCTTAATGTGACAGTGTGACAAGGTTATAGCTGTTCATGGGCAATCCTTGTCGTTCATTCAAGTAATCAAGGGATAAGATTTCAGTAGAAAAGAAAAGAACAAGGAAAATAAATTAAGAAGGAGGATAACGCTGAATTTTGAATGGAACAGTAATATGAAGCCACATGAAGGGGCAAGAAAGGAAATCTACCGTAACTACAGTAAGCCTTACTAGGGTTTACATAAAAGGGAGTATATAAACCAAGACTTATCTCTTTTGGGGTAGCCACTATAAGATAGTGAGACCTGGAGAAGGTGAGACATGAGAGCAAACCAGACCTGGAAACCGTGAAACACGTAAGAGTAGACTAGAAAGAGAGGACGCGAGACCAGGAGAAGGTGAGACGTTAGAGCTAACAAGACCTAGAAACAAGACCAGGTGAGACCATACCAGAACGGTGAGACCAGGTGAGTCCTGGAAATGTGAGACCAGGTGAGACCAAACCAGAACACTGAGACCAGGTAAGACCTGGAGACATGAGACTAGGTGAAACCAGACCAGAACAGTGAGACTAGGTGACACCTAACCAAACTAGAACGATGAGACTAGGTGAGAATTGGAAATGTGAGATGAAGTGAGACCAGCGTGAGACCTAGAAATGTGACCAACCAAAATGGTAAGACCAGGTAATACCAGACTAGAATGGTGAGACCAGGTGAAACCAAACCAGAACAATGAGACCAGGTGAGTCCTGGAAATGTAAGACTAGGTGAGACTAAACCAGAACACTAAGACCAGGTGAGACCTGGAGACATGAGACTAGGTGAGACCAAAATAGAATGGTGAGACCAGGTGAGACCTGACTAGACCAGAACGGTGAGACTAGGTGAGAACTGGAAATGTGAGACCAAGTGAGACCAGCGTGAGACTTGGAAATGTGACCAAACCAAAATGGTAAGACCATGTGAGACTAGACTAAAATGGTGAGACCTAGAAATGTGAGACCAGAAAAGAGGGAAACGGGTGACACCATAACACACCAGAAGACCAGAATCAGTGAGACCAAAAAAGGGTGTAACGTGTGAGACCAGGTGAGACCGGGCCAAAGAAGATGTGAGACCTAGAAAGGTGAGATGTAAGACCAGATAGGTGAGGCCAAACCAAAACGGTGAAATGGTGAGACCAGACCTGGAGACCATAAGACCAGAGACGGGGAGATGGTGAGATTAGGAGACAAGTGAGACCGTGAGACGGTGAGACTAGGAGCTGTGTGAGGCAACCAAGAGAAGAAGTTCGGTGAAGCATTTAAGAGAACTCAATGTATTTTCAGATTTCTTCAAGAGAGGTTAGAAAGTGTTTTGGTGATTTTCCAAGCGATAGTGAAGCAACCTATTCAAATCAAACAAAGGCAAGACAAGCTAAAAGAAGGGTAGACATAGCAGGTAACTCTCTTTGTATTGTATTTTCTTTGTATTTGCAACAGTGAAAGGAGGAAAAGATTAAGACATTCATTGTAACTACATTGCAATCATAGGGAATGCCACACTAGTATTCTCAAGCATAGTGGATTGTCTCGGTAAAAGAAGAAACTCTACCACCGTGGAGTATGTTACATTGACGGAACCACATAAATCTCTTGTGTCCTTACTTTGAATTTACATTCTGTGTTTTGAATTAAGTTGTGAACACAGCTAAAGAATCATCAAACCCATAACCTAAAGAAGACCTAATCAAGAATAGCTAATATGTCTAATAGGCAAGATGTCCAAAAGGTAACTTTGAGGACTATTGTGATTAGTAAGTAACAATAGATCTACCTTAGTTGAATCTGAGAAAGAGTTCGCTTTTGAAAAGAGTTTGAAGTTGTTCATATACTTGCATATTGACAAGATCTAAAGTGTTAATGAAGTAGAATACTTTGGCTTAAATTATCAGAGTTTTTTTTAAGGGGTGTGATACTAATTCACCCCCCGTCTCAGTATCACAGACTAGTGGATCCTAGAGTGAAGTTGGGAACTACAAGCTTCCTCATGTTGTGCTTGCATTGTAGCTCCATCTTCAATTACTTTAACATCAAAGCTATCCACTATTTTTAGCAACCTTTTATTGTGTCTATTAAGTACATAGCCTAAGAATATGTCTTCATCTTCCTTCTTATTAAAGTTACTGAGATGCTTACCTTTGACTTTAATAAGGCATGACCTTCCAAATACTTTAAAGTGTTTACACTTGGTTTCTTTCCATACCACAACTCATAAGTGTCTTCTCAATATGTGGTCTCATCTGGAATTTGTTTTGAACCTAAGTTGCAATGGTGATAGCCTCTCTCTAGAAGCCAAGTGATGTAGCATACTCAACCAATATAGTTCTTGCCATTTCCACTAGACTTTTATTCTTACTTTCGGCCACTCCATTTTGTTAGGGTATGTAAGGACTAGTATATCCGTGCTTCTCCAAATAATCTTCAAATTCATCACATGTGTATTCTGTCCCATTATCTGTCCTAAGCCTTTTAATTTTTCCCCCCAACTAGTTTTTAGTCAACCCTTTGTAGCCTTTGAAATTATTGAAAGCCTCTGATTTATGTTTCAAGAACATAATGTAAGTCATTCTAGTAAAATCATCAATAAAGGAATGAAATACCTATCAACCATGGTTAATCTTTGTCTTATAGGTCCACAAATGTCCTAGTGGATATGTTCTAAAGGCTTTTTCATTTAGATCTCCAGATTTTTGTAAGGAGCATTCACCATCTTCCCTTTTTGACACATACTGCAAATTACATCTCTCTCTCTTCTTAGATTGGGTACATCTCTTACAACTTTATTTCTAGATAGCTTGTTCAATCCCTTTTATCTGAGATGTCTTAATCTTTTATGCCATAATAAGTTCTCATTTTTGGTGCTTATATAGCATGTGTTTATTGTCCTAGAAACTTGGTACAAATTTCCATGTGTTCTTTCACCTTTAATAAGAACAACACCATTTTTTAGTCTCTTTACTGTACAATCACTCTTATTGAAAGTAACTTCACGTCCATCATCGCAAAGCTGGCTAAGGCTAATGAGATTGTGTTTTAGCCCTTCAACATAAAGTACTTTCTTTGATTTCAATTTTTCTACACCAATTTTAACAATATCGATACCTTGAATCTTTAAGGCACCATCATTACCAAATTTGAATAACCCTTCATCATATTTTGCTACTCCCTTCAACATCTTAGAGTCTCCTATCATGTGTAAAGAGCAGCCACTATCTAGGATCTATGGCTTTTCTTTCTTGGAAGCTTTTAATGCTACTTCCACAACCATAGACATTTCTTTTCCTCTTCTTCTTTGGCTAAATATGGGACTATGTGTAAGTGTTCTCCTTTGCAATTTTTGATCGAGCAGTAATGTCAAGCAATCCTTAGCAACGTGTCCAACACTTTCACATCTTCCACAAAACTCTCCTGGCAAATCAAACCTATTTCTCAATGGAATATGACTTCTTTCCACCTAAGACTGCCTCCTATTTTGATAGAGTCTCCCTCTATATTTATTATAGGTTGACTATTCCAACAAGCATTAGCCTTGTGCCCATACTTACCACAGCTCCAACAAAAACCTACAAGTTTATATTTACTTCTTTTACCAAGTTCATGTCTTTTTTCTTTAGCAACTGGTATGGCAACCTTCTCATAATCTTTGATAGCCTATCTCCTTTTGGATGGGAGTTTCCACCATGTCTTTCCTAACCCATTTTAACTTGGGTTAGTCTCACTTCTCCATCATGACATTGTGCTTACTTTTGGGTACAAACACAATTTTCTTCTTTTCTTTTACCTTATCACTCAACTTTTCAATGTAGCCAAGTCCTTTCTTCCCCATGGAATAAGGTCTTTGATTGCTTAGACACTCGTCCAACTTTTTGGTAGCATCCTCCTTGATGGAATTTGTTGATAATGACTCTCCTTTCACTTTCATGGCCTGCATAAAGCTTTCTTCATGCTTATTTAGCTCGGACTCGGCCTTGTGAAGCTTGGCTTACAAAGTCAGCATCTCCTGCTCTTGTGCAATCACTTTAGCACTAAGGTCTTCGTGTATCTTGCCTCGCTCTATCTCAAGTATGCTTAAATCATTAATTCTCTTCAAGTATTCCTTCTTTCTTGCTTCAAACTCCTTTACCTTCACCTGGAGATTAGATTCATTAGCAGAAGAAGTTTCACACAACTTCATGAGACAAATTACCTTTTCTTCCGACTTGTTTTTGCACAAATAAGCTCTCAACTCATTCTCAAGTTGCTCCAACAACTCATCCTCTTCCTTTTCTATTGATTCCTCCTCATATGAAGATTTTTTATCATCATTTAGTTGAGCAACTAGCAAATCCTTTGCAGCCTCATTATTGGAATCATCATCACTTTCTTCTTCAAAATCTTCTTCCACTAGCTTGCTAAGGAAATTTCTTCTTTTGAATCTGAAGAACTTCTTTTTCCCTTTGGCACCCAAATTTCCAGCTTTGGAGTAGCTACATTGCTTTGTCTTCCTCTTTGGGACCGGCTCACCATCATCCTTACTATTTGCTTCTTTTCTTTTTGGATAGTCCACGGCAAAGTGCCCAATTGCTCCATACTTGAAGCACTTCAAGGGTAATTTTTCCTTGTACTTCCCTTTTCTTTTCCTTAAGTTCCTAGTGATGTATGCCATGACTTCATCCAACTTAGTATCACTATCTTCTTCTTCAAAGCTGCTGTCGGAGTCCTTTTCTTAATCTTTAAGCTTTAACTTCTTCATTGCCTTGAACACTAACTCCTTGTCTACCTTAGACTTCTTTTCTTTCTTCATTAGGGCCATTCTTATTTCATAAGCTACCAATATGCTGTACAGGTCATCTAAGGGCAACTTATCCAGATCTCTATCTTCTATAGAAGAGACTTTGGTATTATAAATTTCCAACAAGGTTCTAAGTATTTTCCTTACCATAATAATATCGTAGATCTCCTCTCCATAGCCTTTGATAAAGCACATAATTTCATTGACTTTTATAAGGAACACATCCACAGTCTCGTCATTCTACATCTTTTTATCTTCAAATCTACTCTTCTAGATTTGTAACTTAGTTTCCTTCACAACCTTGTCTCCTTCATAAATATTCTTCAATTTGTCCTAGATTTACTTAGCTGTGTTGCACCCCATCACCTTGGTCAATTCTTTATCAGACAAGAAGGCATATAAGGCATTTCTCACCTTTTTATCACATTCTAAGTTCTTCTTATTAGCCAGTGTCATAGGATCACTTTTAGCAATAAGGATAAAGTCATTAACAGCAGACTTAAGCACATCGAGACCAAGGGACATTAGATATGGGAGCATTTTATTATTCCATAACTAATAATTTTATCCATCAAACATAGGAATGCCCTTACTATTAATACTATTCATGTTATCTACGATCTCAAGCAATAGAGATAAAAACTCACACAACAATGCACAACTTCAATTAAAAGTATAAAAATTGAATCAATAGAGGAACTAGCTCTGATGCCACTTGATGAGGATCTTTTTAGGTCTCACACTGAAAGGAGGGTAAATTAGTGTGAGATATTTGGTTTTTACAAACTGATTTGGATTTAACCTTTATAGCTTGTTCAAGCCAATGATCCAATTTTTATCTTTCTCCTTTATGTAAAAGTGACTGTATGAATATAAATCAATATGGAAGGACCCAAACACACACGATAATTTTAACATAGTTCACCCACAATGTGTGAGCTATGTCCATAGTGTGATAAGCTACTCTTATTATTAAGGGATACAATAATGTTATGGAAGGATCACTCCTTAACCACTTATTGAATGACTACTCCTTAACCACTTACAATGATATTCCAACCAAGGAATTGATCTCTCAATCACTCCAAGATTATCCCACCCTTTTTTAACAAGTTTATTAATAATTTATAGTAAAAACATTCCTGAAGAACAATCACTCAATGTGTAAAAACTATTAATGTAGAATATAGATCTTCTCCTTTCTTTACTGCTAGTGTTGTCTCACTTATTGCCACTGCTGCAATTTTTACAGGTAGCTACTAATTCTCAAACCTACCACTATAATTTGTAGGTGGCTACTTTGTTTTTTGACCTGATGCTACAATTTGCAAGTGACTACTTCATTCCTAAACCTACTACTACAGGTTTTAGTTTGTTGGTTACTTCCTAGACCTATTACTGCACACCCTGCTACCACACAACCTACTACTACATGTTGGTGGTTCCTCTTAGACATGCTTCTACTACTAGGAAGCCTCTTGGGGTGTTGCCAGTCTACTGGAAAGATCCTACAATGCTAATGGTCTATTGGAAGGCTCTTAGAGTGTTGCTAGTTTGTTGGAAGGATCTTAGAGTGCTACTATAACTACCAGTTTGTTGCTTTCCTAGATAATGCTATTGCAACTGCTAGTTTGCTACTTTCCTAGATAATGCTACTACAGCTACTAGTTTACTACTTTGCCAGATGATGTTGTTGTAGCTGCTAGTTTGCTAGAAAGCCTTCTAGAGTGCTGGTCCTGCTGTTGCACCACCTCTTACCAAACCTTCTAACTCCTTGTTTACTAGTGTAGGCACCTCTTGCTACTGCCCTACCTCCTACCAAACCTACTACATTCTAATTTACTGGTGCAGGGACCTTTTATTACTGCACCACCTTCTATCAGACGTGCTACCTCCTTGTTTACCAGTACTAGCACCTTCTACTACTGCTACCTCCTTAGCTATTGGTGTAGGCTCCTCCTAATTTGCTAGTGTAGGCTGTTGCCTTTTTGGTTTATTGATGCAAGCTATTGCCTTGTTGGTAAGTGCTGACTACTAGTTTGTTGGTGAGGGCTGGCTGCTGGTTTGTTGGTAAGGGCCGATTGTTACAACTTGGTGATGTGGTGGTTAGCTACTTCAAGTTAGTGAGGGCAGGCTACTACCTTGTTGATGAGTGCCAAGTATTGGTTTATTGGTGAGGGCCAATTGTTACAACTTGGTGATGTAGTGGTTGGCTACTTCAAGTTTCTAGTATGGTGGCTGGCTACTTTGTTACCTCTCTCCCTCTTGTTCAGCTACCTTACTACCTCTCTCTCACTCTTGGCTGGCTACTACAATTAGGTTTTGTTCTCTCAAAAATTCTACAACACACACATAACCTTACAAGACACATAGGGGTATTTATAATAGAAAAAAAACAAGAAAAAAAAGTTAGACAAAAGACAATAAGAAGTAAAAGGGAATAGAAGAAACCAATAACACAACTAGAAAAAAAAAATCTTGAATTTCAACATAATTCTTTTATCATGAATTAAAATGTGATCGTAATTAAAATTATAACATGATATTTAGGTGATATATAATCATATAGGTTATGCGTCAACCGGTTAATGGAACATCATTCCAATAAGAGTTGATAAGCAAACAGGGAAAGAACCAAAAACTCCCTAATTTTAATACTTAGACGTTAATTGATAAACGTGTTACTGCTAAATTGGAATGTCGATCAAATTTTTTGGTATCTAAAAAATGAATCAAGTCCAAGATCCGAAGTGTCAATAAATTACAAAGATGTTGACTAAAATGCTGGTCAATTTGGTACACCTCAGGTGAATCTTTTTCTTTTTGTGACATATTATTCACACAATGAGACTTACATTATGAACACAAAAATTGACGGATTCAAGTAAGCAAAGAATTTTATATAAATATATATATATATCTGTGACATTTTATATTACAAATAAAAAATTAATATAATATAAAATATTTTATATTTATTTAAATTCAGCACTTTGAAGTTCATAAAATCTTTCTTTTTTCATATGGTTGTTCTTTGTGATGAAATCCTTTTGTACCCAATAATACATTAATTGCCTTGCCTTTCTACTCTATTAATTTCAGCATGAACTTTAGACCAATGTTTTTAGAATTGGACTAATTATTTAATTAAAAAATTTAGAAATTTAAAATTTAATCAATTTAGTCGTTATAACTAGTAAAATTAGTATTCAATATCAAATAAATAAAAAATTATACCTAGGATATGGACTCTCTTCTTTGTACAAAGCTCTCTCTAGCTCTACATAATTGAGTTTTAGGGATGACTCCTCTTCTTTAATTCAAAAGTCAATATTATTAGTGCATTTATAACAAACAGGATCATAAATTCTTTTTTTTTTAAATTGAGAATATAAAAGTGCATATGAAAAAATGAATTAATTAAATATTATAAATTATAATATTTAAAACTAAACACATTCACACAAATACTAATTTCTTATACTTTAACCTTAAATTGTAATTAAGGTAGATGAAACCATTAAGTCATTGATGTTCAAAACATTCCAATTCCTTCCACATCTTTAAACAAGCAAATAATTATTTAAATATTGTGATATAAAAATATATTACTTAAATGAATAAAGAAATGACACGTTTTAGTTGAATTTTGAGTGCCAAAATGGACATCATGATCCCAATAAATCTTTTTGTAATTGAGATTTTTTAGTGGAAATTCTCACAAATTAAATAATTAAAAACAAATATTTCACAGAAAAAATTAATATTTTTCAAAAACTTTTGTGGGTCACTATAGATATAACAAAGATTAATGTTGTGTGTGCAAAACAATCCAAGACACATTGGGATTAGAGTTACATGATTATCAACAATCATCATTGATTCCCATAGGTTGCCTTACTATCAATGGTCAGATTTGAGTCCTAAAATTTAGTGTCAATAGTCAACATTGACTTCTTAAAATTTAGGGTTAACAATTAAGATTCTCTTGACCCCTAAAATTTAAGACCACGATCAATATTAACTCCTTAATGCTAGGGTTAACCTGTCATCACTATTTTTTCCCAATGCCCATACTGCACCTCAATGGCATTCATAACATTAAATCAACACATATAACCATGTGAGATGGTGTTGACAACAAATTTAACATTAGTCATCAAAGATGGGCTTAATAAGATCTCTCAACCTTTTCAAGAAGTTTATAAAAATGTTCTAACTAAGACTTCCTTAAGAAAGATCACTTAATATGTATAGGCTGCTATTACAGAAAGCAGATCTTCTCCTTCCTCATTGTCGATCTTTGCTTAAGCTTTGTCAATCTCTTCTTTGTAGGTTCTCCATGCTACTACTACTGTTTCTCCTTTGTAGGTTTTCTCTTCGGTAGGTTCTCTCGGCTGCAGATTCTCTTTGTTACAGGTTATCTCCACTATAGGTTCTCTCCCTTTATTGCCAGTGTTGCCTTTTTTTGCCTTGGCTAGTTCTCTCCCTCTTTTACTGGTGTTGTCAACTTTTGCCTTGGCAGGTTTTCTTCCTCTACTACTGGTGCTGTCTCACCTACTAAAAGGGCATATTTTCTCCCTTATTGCTGGTGCTACCTAATTCTATCATAGTAGGTTCTCTTCCTCTACTGCTAATGTTGCCTCACTTGCTGCCAAGACAAGCTTTCTCCTCTGCCATTGGTGCTACCTTCTTCTGCCTTGGCAAATTCTCTTCCTTTGCTACTGGTGCTACCATACATGCTACTATAAGCTCTTTCTTTCTACAGACACTCATCCTTCTTCCTCTTCTTACAATTTCTACCTTCTCTTATCTGCATTTGCTGCCTTTTCCTAGTTGCAATTGCTACCTTCTCCTTGCTACAATTTTTGCCTTTTTCTTACTACAATTGCTACTGACTTCTCCTTTGGTGCTACTACCTCTCTTTTTGGTGGCTATGGTCTCCTCCTTTTGGTTGCTGCTGCACCTTCTACCTTAGGTTTCTTTGGTTGCCAATGCACCTTCTCCCTTTAGTTGCTATTACACCTTCTCCTTCTGGTGGCTACTAAACATTTTTCTTTAATGGCTATTACACCTTCTCCTTCCAATGGCTACTACACCTTCTCCTTCCAGTAGCTGCTACGCCTTTTCCTTTTATCAGCTGCTATACCTTCTTCTTTGGTGGATGTTACACCTTTTCCTTTGGGTGGCTATTGCACCATCTCCTTCTCCCTTTGGTTCAGTTGTCACCTTCTTTGGTGTGGCTACTGCACCTCTCTTCTCCCTTTGCCGTAACACACCTTCACCCTTGGTGTGGTTGATTGGTTGTTGTTACACACCTCTCCTTTTGGTATGGCTAACCTTTTTCTTCTTTTGATTTAGCTATCACCTTTTTTGGTGTGGCTATTACACCTTTCTTCTCCCTTTGCCATTGCACCTCCTTCTTCTTTAGTGGCTATTTACTACTATTATACCTTCCTTTTCCTTTGGTGGGGCTAACAATTGCTGCACTCTTTGGTTTACCACTACACTTCTCTTTAGTTGGTTATAGCGCACCTCTCTTTGTCATTCTCTCTTATTTTTCTACAACACACATATCTTTTGAAAGATACATAGATGTATTTATAAGCCTTGAGTTTTAGGATTGTCCAATCATCAATGGTCAACATTGATTCCTAAGGGTTGTCCTATAATCAACGGTCAAATTTGATTCCTAAAATTTAGGGTCAATGGTCAATAGTCAACAATCAACTTTAACCCTTAAAATTTAGGATCAATTTGTCAATATTAACTCATTGACTTCAGAGTTAACCAACCATCAACGATTTTGACCAATAACCTCTTTGCATTTCAACGACATTCAAAATATCAAATCAATAAGAACAACTATGTGATATACTGTTGACAATAAATCTAACATTAACCATCGAAGATAGGCTAACAATAAGTATCTCACACGGATTCACTCCCTCTCCCTCTCAGTGTGAGACCCACGGAAGTCCTCATCAAATGGTATTAGAGCTTGGTTCCTCTATTAATCCATTCTATTTATATTGATCTGAAATAGTTTTGTTGCTACTATGAATCTTTACATCTATTACTAGTTAATATCATGGAGAGCATGAATAGCATTAACAACAAGCACATTCCCAATTTTGATGGACAAAATTATTTGTTATGAAAGAATGGAATGCTTCCATATCTGATGTCACTTAGTTTGGATGTGTTTAAATCTACTATTAATGGCTTCACCTCTGTTGCTGAAGGTGCTGCTACAATGCCTATTAATAAGAAGAATTTGGAGTGTGATGGAAAGGTTAGAAATGTCTTATATGTCTCTTTATCAAATAAAGAATTCACCAAAGTGATGGGGTGCAACACAACCAAACAAATTTGGGAAAATTGAAGAATATTTATGATGGAGACAAGGTTATGAAGAAAGTCAAGCTACAAATCTAGAGGAGCAAATTTAAAGACATAAAGATGTTGAATGATAAATCTATAAATGGCTTGTTTACAAGAGTAAATGAAATTATATACACCATTAGAGGCTATGTAAAAGAGATCAACGATGCTAATGTGATAAGGAAGATACTTACAACCTTACTGGAAGTTTTCAATGCCAATGTTTCCTTCATAAAAGATAGAGATTTGGATAGGTTGCACCTCGATAATTTATACAATATATTAGTGGCTTATGAAATGAAAATAGTCGTAATAAAGAAAGAAAAAAAGTCTAAGGCAAAAAAGGAAGCAATGAAGAAGGTAAAGATTAAAAAATAGAAAGAAGAATTCAACAACAGCTCTAAAGAAGAAGATAGTGATACTAAATTTAATAAAGTCATAACATACATCACTAAAAATATAAGGAAAGGAAAAATGAAGTACAAGGGAAAATTACCGTTGAAGATTCTTGTTCAACATCTACTTGTGCACAAAAATAGTTGATGTAGTAACTTAAGAATGAATTGAGAGCTTGTTTGCACAAAAACAATAAAATAGAAAAGGAGGTAAAGTATCTCAAGAAGCTGAATAAAAATTTTGCTATTGATAATTCTGATCTTTAGGTGAAAGAAAAAGAGTTTGAAGCGAAAAAGAAGTACTTAAAGAGAATTAAGAAGCTAAATGTACTTAAGGTAGAGCAAGGCAAGATACATAAAGATCTTGGGGCTAAGGTGATTACACAAGAGCAAAACTTGTTGATTTTGCAAGCTAAGCTCCACAAGGCTAAGTCTGAATTGAAGAAGTATGATGAAAGCTTTATACAAGCCATGAAAGTGAGAGAAGAGTCCTCTTCAGCAAATGCTATTAAGGAGGATGCTACCAAAAAGTTGGATAAGTGTCTAAGCAAACAAAGACCTCATTCCATAGGGAAGAAAGGACATAGCTATATTAAAAAGCCAAATGTGAGGGTAACAGAAAAAAAGAAAATTATGTTTGTACTTGAAAGAAAACACAATGACGTTGTGGAAAAAAGAACCCAACCAAAGCTAAAATGGGTTAAGAAAGATATGATGAAACCTCCTATCCAAAGGAAATAAGTTGTCAAAGACGGAAAGAAGGATACCACAACAGTTGCTAAAGATAAGAGACATGAACTTGGTGAAAGAAGAAAATTCAGATTTAAAGGTCTTTGTCGAAGCTATGGTCAGTATGGGCACAAGGCTAATGTGTGTTGGAGTAATAGGCCTATAATAAAGAGAAATATGAGACAATGGTCTAGGGGGAGACTCAATCAAGAAAGGAGACAGTATCAAGTGAAAAGAAGTCGTATTCCACTAAGAAACAGATTTGATATGTTAGAAGAAATCTATAGAAGATACGAAAAGGCTAGACATACTGCTGAGGAGTGATTAACATTACTGCTTGGTCAAATAATGTAATGGAGAACACCTACCTATGCTCCTAAATTCGACCAAAAAAGAGAAAAAGGAAGGGAAATGGTAATAGTTGTGGAAGTTTGCCTTAAAAGCTTCCAAGAAAGAAAAGTCATAGATCCTGGATAGTGGCTGCTCTTAACACATTACAAGAGACTCCAAGGTGTTGAAGGAAGTAGTAAAATATGATGAAGGATCAATCACATTTGGCAATAATGGTGCCTTAAAGATCAAAGGTGTTGGTACTACTAAAATTGATGTAGAAAAGCTAAAATTGGAGGAAGTGCTTTATGTTGAAGGGCTAAAACACAATTTAATCAGTACTAGCCAACTTTATGATGATAGGTATGAAATTACTTTTAGCAATAGTGGCTGTACGGTAAAAAAGAAATTAATTGATGGTGTTATTCTTACTAAGGGAGAAAGAACAAATAGAAACTTATATCAAGTTTCTTGTAGCAAAAACACATTTTACATGAGTACCAAAGATAGAAATTTGTTATGGCATAGGAAATTTAAACATCTTGGACAAAAGGGGTTGAACTTATGTATTCAACCACAACCTAGAGGCTAAGGTATGCCTCTAATCCCTCTCCCCTTCCCTCTTCCATTGTTCTTTGGATATGTTATCAAAGGGAGAGATATTTTGCATAAATCCAAAGAGAGTATATATTGATCAAAAGAGGGAGTAGTTTGATAGAGAGAGCTCAACAAAGGAAGAAAATGGGTGCTACTGTAGACAAAAAGAGAGAGTTTGATAGAGGAAGAAAATGGGTTCTGTAAAACAAATGAAAAGGCACGACAAAGGAAGAAAGAGAGAGCTACAAAATGCCAAGAGAGTATATGCTGCAAAACCATAAGCATGTTTTGCAAAACATAAGGTAACAGTTGAAATAAGGAGAAGGTAGCAGCTATAGTAAGGAAAAGGTAGTACCAGTAGTTGAGGAGAGAACCTATCAAGGCAGAAGGAGGCAACACTAGTAGCAAAGGAGAAAACTTGAAAAGACAAAAAGAGGTAGTACATGTAGCTAAAAAGAGAACCTACTAAGGCAGAAGAAGGCAATATCGACAGTAGAGAAGAAAACCTACCAAGGCAGAAAGAGGTAGCACTAGTAACTGAGAAGCGAACTTACCAAGGTAGAAGGAGGCAAAAATTGTGGTGAAGAAAACCTATAGTGAAGATAACCTATAAAGGAGAGAACCTACAATGGAGATAACCTACAGTAAAGAGAACCTGTAGAAGAGAGACCAACAAAGCTTGAGGAGAGAAACCAACAATGAGGAAGGAAAAGATATGTTTTCTGCAACAATAGCTTATGCACAATGAGTGATCTTTCTCAGGGAAGTTTTTTGTAATAAACTCTTTATGTACTTCTTGCAAAAGGGTAGGAGACCCTTAGAGTGATCTGGAGATCAATCCTTTAAGTGATCAATAGACCAACTTTTCAAGCGATCGAAAAATCATTGTCTATGGTTAAAAAGTGATCATTCCACAACATCAGCTATATCCCTTGATAACAAAAGTGGATTATGTGATTTAGGAATGATCCTATCACACTATAGATGTAGCTCACACATTGTGGGTAAACCACATAAAAATTTTGTGTTCTTGAGTAGTTGCTTGATATTCATACATTCACTTTCATATAAAGAAGTAAGTTAAAAATTGAATCATTGACTTTAACAGGTCAACAGAAGTTTAATCCAAATAGATTTGTAAAAAGTAAGCATCTTACACTGATTCACCCTTTCCCTATCACAATGTGAGACCCACGGAGGTCCTCATCAACTAGCATGGGCTCCTTGAAAAAAAAGAACACATAGGTAACTAAAAAGAGTGACTAATCAAGGTTTTAATAAGTTGTCAAGCTCTCCTTAAATATATTTGTATATTCTAGCCAAAAAAAAGTAGGTGATTGCTTCTAAAAGTAAGGATTTATACTGTGAAAGATTTGGCATACTAGCTAATTCATGCATGTTTCTAAGTAGTTATGGTTGTCAACTACTAACTTTTTATATATATGTATAATAGCAGCCAAAGATTTATACAAAAAGGTGAAGAGAAACACTTGTATAAAGCCATTAGCAAATCCTTTGTACTTTATGAGGAAAGTAATAAAGGTTAAGAAGTAATTCTTATAAATGTGCTTAAGTCTCAAGTTTGCTAAATTGATGGAAACTAAGTATGACTTTGTGCCTTCACAAAGTTAAAAATTTGAGTGAAAAAATGGCTTACTGATAACTAGTATCGATGCATAAAGGTTTGATTGATGACAAATGGATTGGATGTTTTATTTGCAATGGTCCATATAGGGCAAATGAATGTATAAAAAGAGAAACTAAGCATGCTAGTGTTAAAGAGGATGGTAACAATGCTATTTGGATGATGGCAATCCTTCTTAGTTTAATCCTATCCAATTGATTAATGTTGTGTGTGCAAAACATACCTCACAACTTAACCTGATTTATGTCAAAATTAAGGTAAGCAAAAGTTGTTAAAGAAAGTAAGGTGAATGTGAAGGTAATCAACTTAATGGCATGTGATGTTTTTGGAATAACAATAAGAGTTGAGGTAAACCTTGGTCAATGAATTGGTAAATTTGAGTTCTCTATAATGTCGTTGGATGATTTTGATGCAATCCTAAGATTAAATTCATGTTGCAAGTAACAATTGCATTGATATCTCATTTAGGTGGCTTAATGATCATGGATAAGAATCACTATGCTTTGTTGCTAACAAGAAGCATTGTCGTACTAGTAAAAATGGAAAGACTTATGTTGTGTCATTTACCTTGCAAGTGCAATAAGAAACAAAAGTAGGAGATGTGAAATACTTAGCAACTTTAAAAGTGATTAAGCTTAAGGTAGTGATGATGATGGCTAACGATGATGCTATAAGGAGCAAGGTAGGGGCAAGGCAAGTCACTATTTGTTAACCAAACCTTTTATAAAAAAACGTGTCATAGGGCACAAGTTGATTTTACATAATCAAATATACAGAAAAAAAAAAGTAGTAGGTGCTGAGAAGGCATGTAAGTTCGATGCAAGTACTATTTAATAAGGCCCAAAATGGTGAGAACAAGATATAATCAAATGTAAATGAAGGTAGGATGCATTGTAAGTTTTCTTCAAGATGTGATTTCAACCTCAAAATGTTAATATTATAAGTAATATTACTTATAGGTAGCAATAGTCAATCTTGTTGAATTACACCCTAAAATGTGAGGTTAGTAAGGTTTTAAGGTTGCAAAAATGAAAGGGCTGATTCACCTTAACATCAAGGACATCAAATTTAATAAATAGGGCTGGTTTGTTAGTTCCTTACGTTTTTTGGCATGAAAATGCAAGCATTTGGTGGCACCTTGCATCAATGCTTGGATAGGGTTTGGTATGGGATAGGCATGTTAAAGGAAGCATGGTGAATGTAAAGTTAATGTGTATGGCAACAAGCCAAGGAAGGCTAGGTATGGATTATGATGTTGGCGTCAAGTGAGCCAAAGGTTAAAGATTGAAACATGGGTGACATTATGTTAAGCCCATCTTTGATGGCTAATTTTAAATTTATTGTCAACATCATCTCATATATTTGTCCTCATTTATTTGATGTTATAACTACCTTTGAGATGTGTTTGTAGCATTTACAAAGTATTAGCAGCTGATTTATTCAAGGGTTAATGGAGGATCTTTGAGCTATACCATTAAGAGCTATTGTACTACTCTATGTATTTGCTCACAATCCAACTGGTGTTAACTTAACCCTTGAGCAACGAGAGCAGATCAGGAAGTTGATAAGGTCAAAAAGATTGTTGCCTTTCTTTAACAATGGTTATCAAGGTTTTACAAGTGGTAGCTAGGATGCAGATGCATATTCAGTTCGTATGTTTGTTTATGTAGTAACTATTTAAAACAACCTACACATGACCAATTTAATCCTCAAGACCCATATGTGACCAATTTTATGAAAACACATTACTCATTTTAAAAGAGAAAGACACATGGCAAGAGGGCTATGAGAAGGGTACTATATGGAAGTATCTTGAGAGGTCTTTTTATATGGGAATCAATGTTGACTATTAATGGTAGGGCAATCCTAAATTCAAGGCATATAAATACCTATGCAGCCACCAAAAAAGAAGTGAGAATAGCCAAAAAGAGATGACAGATAAAAGAGAAAAGAGAGCACACAACAAAGAGATATTTCAAAGAAGGATATTTCAAAGGAAAAGATCATTTTTCTATTATAACAACCTGTACACATAAAGAGATCTTTCTCAAAGGAGTTTTTTATCATAACCTTTTTATATACTACTTTGTAAAAGGGTGGGAAACCCTTGGGGTGATTAGGAGATCCTTATAAGTAGTTAAGGAGAGATCCTTCCATTATATCATTTGTATCCCTTAATAGTAAGAGTAGATTGTATGATCTATGATAGATCTTATCACACCATAGATATAACTCATACATTATGAGTGAACCACGTAAAAAATCTATGTGTTTTTATGTACTTGTACTTTCTTGATATTCATACAACCATTCTCATATAAAAAAAAAAAGCAAGATAAAAATGGATCATAGACTTTAACACGTCATAGAGGTTTAATTTAAATAGATTTGTAAAAAAATAAACATCTCACACTAATTCATCCCCTTCCTTTCTTAATGTGAGACCCAAAAAGGTCCTTATCAATTGGTATTAGAGTCTTAGGTTCCTTTATTGATCCATTTTGCTTAAATCTAAATTTTTTTTCATTATTATGAATATATTATTTGCTAATTAATATCATAGAGAGCATAAACAATGTTAATAGCAAGGGTATTCCCACTTTTGACAAACAAAATTATCAATTATAGAAGAATAGATGACTTCATATTTACTTTCACTTGATCTAGATGTTTTTGAATCTGCTTTCAGTGGCTTTACTCCTACTATTAAAAGTGCTGCTATGACACCTACTAATAAGAAGAAATTAAAGTATCATGAAAAGGTTAGAAATGCATTATATGCCACTTTATCAAATAAAGAATTTATAAAAATGACGAGGTGTAACACAATTAAAGAAATTTGGGATAAAATAAAGAATATTTATAAAGAAGACAAGGTTATGAAGGAAGCCAAGTTACAAATATAAAGGAGCAAATTTAAAAACATAAAGATGCTGAATGATGAATTTGTGGATTCCTATTTTACAAGAGTAAATGAAATTATATGCTCCATTAGAGACTTTGAAGAGGAAATCAATGATTTTACTGTGATAAGAAAGATACTTAGAACCTTACTAGAAGCTTTTAATGTCAAAGAGCTAAATTTGCAAGCTAAGCTCCACAAGGCTAAATCTGAATTGAAGTATAAAAAGAGCTTTACACAAGTTATGGAAGTGAGAGGAGAGTCCTTTTTAGCAAATATTATTAAGAAGGATGCTACCAAAAAATTGGATAAGTGTCAAATGAGAAGGTAGAAAAGAAAAAGAAATTTGTGTTTGTACTTGAAAGCAAACACAAAGAAAAGATAAAATTAAAAGAAGTTAGTATTTAAAGAAGAGAAACCAACCCATATTAAAATGAGTTAGGAAAGATGTGAAGAAAACTCCTATTTAAAAGTGACAAGTTTTCAAAGAAGGAAAGAAGGCTGCCATACCTAAAAATCAAGTTGCAAAAGGTGTAAGAAATAATTATAATGCTGATTACTTCTAAACAGGTACTGAAGATAGAAGATATGAACTTGTTGAAAATAGAAAATTCAGATTTAAAGGATTTTGCTAGTGCTGTGGTAAATATAGGCATAAAGCTATTGTGTGCTGGTGTAATAGGCCTATTATAAAGAGGAATGTGAGGCAAGAGTGTAAGGGGAGACTCTATCATGAAAGGAGACAACCTCAAGTGAAAACAAAAGTCAAATTCCACTAGGAAACAAATTTGATATATTGTAAGAAATCTGTGCAAGATGTGAAAAGGCTGGAAATACTTCTAAAAAGTGTTTAACATTATTACCAAGTTAAAAAATGCAAAGGAGAACACCTAGATATGCTCTTACTTTTGGCCAAAGAAAAAAAAGAAGAAGGGAAATGACAATAGTTGTGGAAATAACCTTAAAATTTTCTAAGAAAGTAAAATCATGGATTCTTGATAGTGATTGCTCTTCACATATAACATGAGACTCCAAGGTGCTAAAGGAAGTAGAAAAATATAATGGAGGGTCAATAACATTTAGTAATGATGGTGCCTTAAAGATTAAAGGTGTTGGTCCTACTAAAATTGGAGCAAAAAGCTGAAATCAAAGGAAGTACTTTATATTAAAGGGCTAAAACATAGTCTAATCAATGTTAGCCAACTTTATAATGATAGATATGAAATTTACCTTTAGCAAGAGTGGCTACACAATAAAAGAATTAAGTAATGGTGCCATTATTACAATGGTTTAAAAAAAACAAATGAAAACTTATACCAAGTTTCCTGCAACAAAAACACATGCTACATAAGTACCAAAGATAGGAATTTGTTATGGCATAGGAGATTAAGACATCTTGGACAAAAAGGGCTGAAAAAATTATCCAAAAATAAAGCTGTGAAAAATGTACCCAAGAGAAATATCATTTATAGCACTTTTCAAAAAGGGAAAATGGTGAATGCTACCTATAAAAATATGGAGATTCAAACAAATAAGTCATAAGCTCATTCATTCAAATATCTATGGGCCTATGAGACAAAAATCATTAAAGGTTGATTGGTACTTTATTTCTTTTATTAATGCTTTTACAAGAATGACTTGTACTATGTTTTTGAAACATAAATTAGATGCTCTCAATAATTTCAAGAGCTACAAAAGGTTGGCTGAAAATCAACTAGAGAGAAGAATTAAAAGACTCGAGACAAACAATAGGACAAAATACAATTGTAATGAATTTAAAAATTATTTGGATAAGCATGGAGTAAAGCATAACTATGCTAGCCCCTACACACCCCAATAAAATGGAATGGTTGAAAGAAAGAATAAAAGCCTAGTGGAGATGGCAAGGACCATGTTAACTAAGCATGGTACCTCACATAGCTATTAGAGAGAGGCTATCACTACTGCCACTCAAATTCAAAACAAATGCTTGATGAGACTACATATAGAGATCCTATGAGCTATGGAATGCAAAAAAGCTAAGTGTAAAACATTTAAAAGTATTTAGAAGCTCATGCCTTATTATAATTAAAGGCATGAACCTTGAAAATTTTGATGAGAAGGCTAATGAAGGCATATTTTTGGGCTATATACCAAATGGAAAAGGCTTTAAATGTTACAATAAAAGGCTGTAGAAGATTGTAGACAGCTTTGATGTTAAAGTGATTGAAGATGATTTCATAATGCAATCACAACATGAAAAAGCTAAAAATGTTGTATGTGATAATGAAAAGAAATCTAAAAGTGATATATCAAAGGCTATTCAACATAAGGAAGATGTTGATTCTCAAATTACAAGTGATGAAGAAAATGAATCAAGGCATTACTAAACTCACAAAAAAGTTAATGCTAAAAACATTATTGGCAACAAAGAGGATTCTGTGCAAACTAGAAGAAGGCTAAAAAATGGTGAACATACCTCATTAATCTTCAAAGTTAAACCCAAGTTAAATGGAAGAAAAGTATAAGGAATGAAAGTGTGCTATGAATGAAAAGCTTGACCAAATTGAAAAGAACAACACTTGGTGTTTAGTTCCAAGACTTTAAGGGAAAAGAATCATTGGAACCAAGTGGGTATTCATAAATAAGTTCAATGAAAATGATGAGATTGTAAGAAACAAGGTAAGACTTGTCTGCAAAGGCTACTCATAAGTAAAAGATGTTGATTTTGAAAAGACATTTTTCTCTTATGGCTAAACTTAAAGCAATCAAAATATTCATGGTCATTATTGCTTAAAGAAATTACAAAGTTTATCATATGGATGTGAAATCAACATTTCTAAATAGAGAGCTTGAAGAAGAGGTATTTATTGAACAGCCTAATAGTTTTATACTTGACCATGATGGTTCAAGTGTGTGCAAATTAAAAAAGGCTTTATATGACTTAAAACGAGCTCCAAAAGCATAGTATTTGAATCTAGATACATGTCTTAAAAAAATGAAATTTAGAAAAGGAAGTGTGAACAATAACTTTTACATAAAGGAAGATAAAAAGGGCTAATTAATTGTTGTAGTTTATGTTGATGACATAATTTTTGCTACTAAAAAAATGGCTTTTTACACTACTTTTACTGATTATATGAAGAAGAAATTTGAGATGTCTATGCTAGGTGAAATGAAATTCTTCTTAAGGCTACAAGTTTTGCAAAGCAAGGTTGGAATTTTTCTCTCTCAAGAAAAATATGCTTGTAAGCTATTAAAAAGATTTAGGATGATGAACTCCAAAGAAGTAAGCACTCTCATCGCTGTTGGAACAAAGCTGAGCAAAGATAAATAAGGTTAAAAAGTTGATCAAAAGGAATATAGAAAATTGATTGAAAGTTTATTGTATTTAACAACATTAAGGCTTGATTTTGTTTTTATAATAACATCTTGTGCTAGATTTTAAAGTGACCCCAAGGAATCTCACTTCATGGTTACTAAAAAAATCCTAAGTGTTGAGCCCACCTTTGATGGCTAATGTTGGATTTGTTGTCAACATCTCATAGATTTTTTGCAATATGTTTGCTACCCATAGGTGCATTTTGTATTCATCAAGGAGCTTGATATTCAAAGAGATCATTAGTCAAAATCGTTGATGGCAAGTAAACCCTAAAGTCAATGAGTCAATGTTAACTCTTAACCCTAAATTTTAGGAGTCAATGTTGACTGTTGAATTAAAATTTTAGGAATCAATGCTAACTATTGAATGTAAGGCAACCCTTGAGAATCAATGCTAATCGTTGATGATTGAGTAACCCTAAACTCAAGACTTATAAATATATCTATGTAACTATAAAAAGATGTGTGAACTATAGAAACGTAATAGAGAAACAGTAAAAATGGCAAAAGTGCAACCACCAAAAAGAGAGAGCAAGGAATAATGTGTGTTCTAGAAACCAAAAAGAGAGGACAATAATAGAGGCAAAATAAGAGAAGGCATGCTACAAAATAAGAAAAGGCATGCTGCAGAAAAAAAAAAAAAAGACGTGTTATGTAAGAGAAAAAAAAAAAGAGGGTGTGCTATCAAAAGGTTGTGTATTCTATAAAAAAAAAATTAAAAAAAGAACAACAAGAGAGCTACAAAAAAACTTAAGTTGCAGAAAAAAGACAACAATAACATCCAGGAGGAGAAAGTGCAGCAATATCCAAGAGGAAAGATAGCAACAGCATCCAGGAAGAAAAAATGTAGTGGCATTTGGGAGGAGAAACTGTAGCGACATCCATGAAGAGAAAAAAGTAGTAGCACCACAAAAAGGAGAGTGTTACAGCAACAACACCAAAGGAAGAAGGAGAGTACAATGGTAAAAGAAACCAACAACAATAAAATTAGAGGAAAAAGAACAGTGTAGTAGCAAAAGAGAATAGTAGTAGCACCAAAGGAAGAAAAAGGCAGCAAGGGCAGCAAGAGGGAGAGATAGCCTCCAACAATAAAATAAAAGGAGAGAACCTATTGAGGAGAGATAGCATCAATTGTAGCAAGGAAAAGGTAGCAACTACAGAAAAGAGCAAGCAACAATTGCAGCAAGGAGAAGGCAACAACTACAACAAGGAGAAAGCAACAGTTGCAACAAAAAGGAGGCAGTAGCGGCAGTAAGAAAAAGAAGAAGGAGCAGTTGTAAAAAATAAACAAAGGAGCTTGTAATAGCAAAATCAGTAACTAGCAAAGAAAAGAATCTACAAAGGAGAGAAGTTACAAAAGGAGAAAGCTGCATAGCAAAAGGAGGTAGCAACTATAGAAGGTAGAGACCAACAAAGTTTGAGCAAAAACTAGTAATAAGGAAGGAAAAGATCCACTTTTTGTAATAGCAACCTGTTCACATTGACTGATCTTTTTTAGAGAAGTTTTAGTCATAAACTTTTTATTAACTTCTTGAAAAAGGGTAGGAGACCCCTAGAGTGATTAAGAAATCAAATTTTTAAGTGATCAAAAGATCAATCCTTCGAGTAATTGAGAGATCAACTCATCTAGTGATCAAGAGATCATTGTAAGTGATTAAGGAGTAATACTTCTACAAATGATTAAAGAGTGATCCTTCCACAACTTCAATTGTATCCTTTAATAATAAGAGTGGATCGTATGATCTAAAAGTGATCCTATCACACCATATATGTACCTTACACATTATGGGTGAAACATGTAATAATTCTGTGTGTTCTTGGCTACTTGTGCTTGCTTGATATCTATACGGATGTTCTCATGTAAAGAAACAAGATAAAAATTGGATCATCAAGTTTAATAAATCATAAAGGTTTCATTCGAATATATTTGTAAAACGTTAGCATTTCATACTAATTCACCCCCTCTCCTTCTCAATATAAAATTTTAAAAGATCCTCGTTACTAAGATATGTTAAGGGCACAACAAATTATGGGTTACTTTATGATAAAAGTGAACAACTTAATTTTTATAGGTATATAGATATTGATTGGACTAGAAATTGTGATGACAAAAGGTTTACATCAAGTGGTGTATTTTATTTGGACAATATATATAAAATACATTATAAATAAGTACACTAGATATACTAAGTTCATGGTATAAAAAATATAGAAATTATACTTCACATACTAATTTTATAGAAATTATAAAAAAACATATATTACAATTAGCTAACACTAGCCAATGTAAATAGAACTTGCAAAAAAATCCTCATTAACCTCATGCACAAACGAAAAAGAAGTTCACGTTTTGCAGTCGCAACTGGCAGTCTCTCTCATCCCTCGTAAGATTGCTTCACGCATTCTCTCTCTCATCCATAAATGGATTCCTAAATAGATTCCTTTACGTATGTAATATATTTGATTCACCAAAAGATAAAAAAAGGTGTTTCACGTAAGAGTTTTTTTTTTTTATCAAAAACATTTTTATTTGTTCAACTCGTGTTTATTTGACATGTTCAAAGTATGTCAGACAAGTACTTTGATACCAACACGAATTATAATAGAAATGTGCGTACAGTGTACTTCATAAATTATGTTTTAGCATTTACGTAATTATTTTCGCATCTTGACACACAGAGTCGGAGTGCCGTGTCGTTGCCGTGCCGTGCCGTGCTTCGGGACGCGCTCATCACCTATATATACAAACGACCAAAAGGGGTGATTAGGTTAAATGAACGCAGAAATCATGATATATGTCATCCACAGTTCGTGAAAGGAAAGAAATTTTAATTTGAGTAAAACTCATACCCCCATGCAGAGCACTTTGTTATTTGGATTCATAGCATATAATTCAGGTATATTAATATTGATGGATTCCAACAAAGCAAATTATCAGCCATGACAATTACATGCACAGTTTCGGGAAGCAGTTTTTAGAATTTCAAAGGTTGCGCGCATAAACACGTCAAAGGCCAGCACAACACAAGCATGGCGATCTTGACCGAAAGGTCAGTCATGCATATTTCGTGTGTGATAATGCTGCTTACAATGACACCGATTTTCCTGGCTGCTAGAGAATCACCACTGATGCCACCAAAATCGCCCCCCACACTTCGCCTCGAACCACCGGCGAGGGATGAGAAGCAGCGGATAATCGGAGATCAATATGTGATACAACCAACAGATATGGATGAAGAAGATTACGGGATTTGGAATCCTGCGCCGTGGTCCGGCGGAGGCAACTGGGCACCCATTCCCCATGCGCAAGAGTCAAAAAGTGCTGCTCTCCCAAATTCCTTCTCCCAAACACAAGGAAAATAGGGTTCCATGTGTGTCGTAATGTTGCAATTTGCTCTTCGCGTTGGCACTGTACAATATATAGAGCCTTCTAAATAAGCTGAACCCTTCCACCTGGTTATCGACAATGTCTTTTTCTTTCTTTTTTTTTTTTTTTCTCTCTCTCTTTCTTTTTTGAGAGTGCAGTATGTGGAAGGCAGTTTTTCTTTTTTTATTTGTTGAGCAACGAGTAACGTTCATTAATAAATCAAATCACTTGCATCTAAATTAAGGATATTTTTAAAGCTCCTTAGGAGGAGAAAGAACCCAATCACACGGACACATTCAAACTGTAGCAGGCTTAGTAATCCAATCAGCAACTTGATTAGGTTGACGACGAATGCATCTCACTTGGCATCCATGACAACCAGCCCGATTCTGGTAACATTCCTCTATGATTGCAGCAATTTTCCAAGGAGGCTGCTCTTGGTTTGGCTTGAAGACATTGGCAAGTTGAGATGCATCTGTTTGTATCAGGGAGACCAGATCACCAAGCGAATTGGCCAATCTGACAGCATCTCCTTAATGCTGGAGCTTCCTAATACTAAAGAGCACTTATGGACTGAGATGCGGCCTCAAACCATTCTGCCTTCTGCATTCCGAGACAAATCACTCCTGTTCCTGCTTCTTTATTGGCCTGATCATAAGCAGCGTCGCAATTGATCTTCTGCCTTCCGGTAGGTGGTCCTCTCCCAGGTTGACGGCATTGTATTCACAATGTTTGGCAAATGATTAATTGCCATGGAAGGCAGCGTTGTAACAGCCCCCCTACACATGAATTAATTGCCTCTTGCACCGTGATTCTCGGGTCAATTGGGGCCTGTTTAAAATAGGAATCGTTTCTTGCCTTCCATATGTGCCAGCAAATTAAAGCCGTCATCTACAAGGTTCCTACATAGAGTCCTTTTGCAGTGTGCTGGATTAAAAATGTCACCCCACCATTCTATGGTTGATGTCAGGCCTTCACAGTCAGCTTTGCAGTCCAGATTGCTAGCCAAACAAGTGCTATTTGCATGATCACACAAGAACAACATATGTTCTGCACATTCTACTCTTTCATTGCCAATGCAGCACAAAAGCACCTCAACACAACCTCTTTTCAAAAAAATTTTTCACGGTTGCCAAGGAGTTGGTGATGGTATTCCAAAACAACACGTTTGCCTTGGGTGTTAACGCGCATTTTTCATAAGTTTCTCCAACAATCTTGTGAGAAAAGCTGGGAAGTCGATGTCTTTGTTTTGTTGAGATGCTTTCTCTACAAGGTTGTTCTTTAAAAGATATTTTCTCCTTTTCTACCAAAATGCCACACCAAGTTGTATTTTTGTAATGGGTCTCCAATTGGAATTTTGTTCTTTGGCCACAACTTCTTCCGGGTAGAAGAGATGATGTAATAGTGGAAAATTCCACCTCCTGCCATAAAATTTAGCCATTTGAGTCTTGCGGATGTGATTCGAAAACCGGCCACGATGGCGTCCAAGCATCATCCCTTGTTTGTGGGTGGTAGGCAGCCATCTCGTTTCACTGGTTTCAGTTGGCACGGATCTTCTGTTAAAACTTTCCCCAACTTTAGATCGACTCGGTTCTTTCATTGGCACAATATTTTAGAACATCCAGTTTATAGATTTATCCTGCAAAAAATTTATCCAAAGAATTTTCGCAAACAGGTGGAGTCTCTTAAAATGCAACTTCGATGGGGCTGCAAATTGAGAAAGAACAAAAGCATGGCCGGAAATTTTTATTTTTATTTTTATTTTTATTTTTATTTTTTGAGGGGAACATGGCAGGCAATTAACTTATATCAGTTTCAATTTTGAGCAAACATTCTAATTCGATTTTAACTAAATAGACATCCAATTTTTTGTTATTTATATAACATCACACGTAGCAAATGCTAGATTCCATCCCGATCAGCAAAATGAAAGTCGACCGCTAAATCGCAGTTCGTGTTCGCAGGGCGCTGCTCTTTCTCACCAAGCAGTGGCTTCTTGTTTCACCAAGCGTTGGGCTCACCCGCAAAGCTTGTAGCAGGAAACACAAATAAGGATGAGCCGAGCAATAAGCTGAAGGCTTGGAGTTTGATTGAGAAACAATAAAGACCTCCCAGAAGATCACACCGTCCCAAGCGACAAAGATGGCCCCAGATTACCTATTTTGGTAAGGGCACAGATATTCCAAGTTAGTCGTCATCTCTCATTATTTCGCAAGGGGACGGATCAACATATTTCTTAAACAAGCCAAACTTATTGGCAAAATTGTAGAGAAGTTGCAACGAACCATATCATCCGGATATCACGAGGACAATCTGCCTACTGCCCCGTAGCGGTTAAAGCAACATCAAAACATAGATTTAGTTAATCAACAACTGAGTTCATAAATAGATCTAACACAGTATTTCCATTTATCAGAAGCAAACTAACCCAATTTCAACCATCAGCCTACATAAGATGAATGGAAGATGGGCCAGCTACAGCAGCAACTCTCTGAGCACACTGCGCTTCACAGCGGTAGAAACTCCTCATTTCTTTCTTCATCCTCCGGGCTTCACGTTTTTCCTCCTTTACAGCAGCCTACATGCAGAATTCAAAGTTATGTTTGAAGTTGAATTACTACGTTCAAGTGTGCAAGTTAAAGGACATAAACCAAACCTAATTACATCAGACAACTTTTTTGTTAAAAGAATTTTTTTCTTCTAAGTTAATCATAAAGGCATTGTTCAATTTGAGGATGTTTTCATCTTGCTTCAGCTCAACATGGTGCTATTCTATCAGTCTAGTCATTGCACAATAAATGCATGGCACATGGGCAAAAGGATAGCAAATACAAACCTTCCTCTCCTTCTTCTCCTCCTTTGTCTCCTGACTGTGTTGCTTCCTCTTCTGCTGCTCGGGTTTCTGTCCAGAAGCAGCCTTAGCCTTATCAGTAACAGATTTTCTAGCTCGAGGCAAGAACTCTACAGGAAGCTTCTCTTTTCCTCGAAGGGATATTATATGACTGGCACTCGCAGCTCCAGAAACAAATTCAGCGACCTTCTTTCCAGCAGTTTCTGGAGCCTCAATTTTAGCAGGGTGGTTATCAAGATTTGAATATGTTGAGATGATAGTCTCACAATCCCACTCTTCTGATTTATCACTACTTTCCTGCACCACAACATCTTCCACTTCATCACCATTTTCATATTCATCTGCATATTCTGCACAGCGGCGAAGGACATCTGCTGCTGAGTCTAATAACTCTTTGTTTTTCAGTTTCTTATTTCCATGTAACAAATCTGCAGGGGCTTTGTATTTGTCAAGGTCCACGTTATCCATTACATGACCATTAAGGGCATGTTTAAACTTGTCTGCAAGAAATTCATCTTCTTCAGCAATGTAACCACTACATTCATCATCTTCATCATCAGTGCCATACTCTTGACGCTCAAGCTGCAACAACCAAAAACACACACAAAATACAACTAATTTGCACAACAAACGAAATGAAGCAGCAGAACAAAAGACACTGTTGAAAAGTTGATTCAAATGCAGGGGGTCTAAAATGAATCAAGAAGATCAAGATTGTATTCAATAAGAATGATAATTTTTTAATCGATGCAAGTTCAAATTTATGTATGACTGGCACGTATTCTAGAAGTAATAAATTTGAAATTGTCAAGTGGAAGTTTCTAGCTGCTTTACTACTCTCATGTATCTATTTCAACCGGCAATAATATTTTATTCATTTTTTCTTAGTATAACCAAAAGTTTATGCATGTTCCAGGAGGTATTCAGAGGGTGAAGTAAGGGATACAAGCCACACACCAAGATAACAATAAAGAACAGCCTACTGCAAAAGAAAAGACCATAGATTGAAAGCTCCAATCTTTGTAAGACGAAGTAACACCAGAATTACACAAAAAAAAAAAAAAACCATAAAGTAGCAAAGTTCTATCAGGCTATCAGTTTAATTCAAAGGCCTGCAGATGTGCAAATTATCAAGAAGTTGATGCTGCAGATGCAAGGCTGATGATTCACATGACAGAAGCCAGAGATGTTATAGCTCAAAGATTGTTATGTTGCATGCCTTCCAATAAACTAAAAATTGTTGTAACAAGTGATTATTGAAAACACATGAATTCAACAAGAGCAATGATGATTATCTAGAAAAATGCACTTAGAAAGAACAACACTAAACATACGCTACAACAATTAAATCAACATCCACACAAGCATTCCTAGTGAAAATAGAAATATGAACTAAATGAAGATAGTTTGCTAAAGAAAAGGATTCTCACCAAATCAAACTGTTCATCCAGCACACGGTGCCTTCGTAGCTTCTCATCCACAGAGTCAACTCCTCCATCCGTGGCAAGGTCCACAAAATTTTCAACACTATCAAGATCATTAACCACCTTGGGCTGGTCAATCGAATTCAGTTGCAGTTTTTTTTTTCTGTAGTTGCTATCCACATCTTCCTCTTCCTCTGGAAGATTTGCACGGACAACAAAATCCTCCTCCAAGTTCTCAGCATCAGATCCAGAACGTGAAAAATCATCATCGAACAATGCAACCACATCAGGATCAACCATTTTCTGCACCCTAATGCCAACAGTACTTGCTGCTACACTGCAAATCGAATCATCAACAGTATCATCGCTTTTCAGCTTAGCCACTTGCACTCTCGAAGCATCATATGCCTGACAAGTCATAACACACGCAGGTCTTTTCACTACATAACAGATAGTTTGAAAATTTTATCTTTTATAAAAAAAAAAAAAAAAACAGAGAGAAAAGAAAATTGTCCAAACAAAGCAGATGAAAAAAATTTGAGCAAACCTTGACATCGCCGGGAAGAAGATCGAGCCTGGCCCTAGGATTATGGAAGTAGGCAGAGCCGCCACCGGTGTTCTTAATCTCCCTCAAGTGAACAAGATAATTATAGCCATCATCAGGAAACCCAAGCTCCAAGATCTCCCTCCTCACGTGCTCAGGCAAAGTAGCTTCCTTCGCCGCGCCCAACTTGCTCAAAAGGCGATGACCAACCTCGTCGTCGCCGTCAATATCATCAGGCGCATCGGCGAAGACGGAATTCTGGTCGCCGTCGAAGTAGCCGTTACCGGAGAGAGCGGAGGCGGGGTCACCATCGGTGAAGGAGTCCGTAGTCGGGAAGGGATTGGTGTCGACTCGGACAAATACTCGGTCGCTGCCGGCCGTTTCGTTGTAAATGGGATCGGAGGAATCACGGGCCATTAATTGGAAAGTTGCGGACTTCTTTTTATCAACGAACTTCTTCTTGTTCTTGCCCATTTGCTCCTTTTTTTTTTTTTTTGTTTTTTGGAAGAGAGATGAGGCGATAATGGCTTCTTCAGAGGTTGTTGGTTGCTTAAAAAGTAAATGGTTGGATTTGGTTTGGGGGGTAACTACCACCCTGCACGGCTTTTCTCCGCCCCGGCTAGGTCTAGGTGCTAAAACCCTAGAATTTGTTTTGAAACTGATAAATAAAATACTTTTGATAAGAGCAAAAAGAATCTGAAAATAAATTCATTTATTTATTTATTTATTTATTTGTTATATATGTATGTATGTATTTACTTAAAAAAGGATAAACCATGTCTCTACAAAGAGCCGCCCAACCATTAATTAAAATGTATATAATAAATAATAATATAATAATAATCAAAATACTTATTAAAAAAAAACAAAAAGTCTGAAAAGTTTAGTTTCAAAAATATGCTTTTTTTTTTTTTTTTCTCTTCATCATCATCTTTGAACAACTAATTCTAAGTCGTTTCCTTTTGTGATGTCGAAGCAAATTTGAAAAGGTAAAACATAAAAATAAAAAATGCTCCACGAAAAGAATATTTGGAAAGTCGTATTGGTTAAGCAAAATTGTTGGTAGCCTATATAAATAATCTTGTTAGATTTAGATCGCAGTTCAAAAAAACAAACGAAAATTGAATCAATGACAAATGCAGATGGGAGACACATCCGTCGAGTTCAAAGGCAAATTGGGCAGAACACCTAGAAGCTACGGAGGAGGGATGAAACAGCAACTGAAATTGCATTGTAACGGCTTGCCGCGCTACAACAGTAAAAAAGCGACGGCTATGATTAACGTAGATAGACGGCGTTAGTGAGTCATTAGAGTTTTAATGAAACCCTATATTTGGTAAGGAGGACTAATCACGTGCCACGTGTGTATAAATACCGTTGAAGGAGGGGCGTTTGGTTGTAAGGGAACAATAACAATTCTTTCTCTTTCTGCCACTAATTCTCTCTCTCTCTCTCTCTCTCTCTTCCTTGCTCGTTTTTCTCTTCTTCCCAACTTTTTGGTGGAAATGCGATCCCAAAAGATCATAAAACGACTTTAAGGGAAATATAATAAATATTACCTAGACACTTTGAAATGACAAAGAGAATAAAAAAGGATTTATAAGTCTTAATCACAAAGCTATGCGATAAAAAAGTGTTTCAGATGATTTAAAAATTATTCTAAAAGTTTTAGTGTTAAGAATAATTATTTATCTTTATTGTAAGATAATAAATAAGATTTAAAATTTGAAGAATAATACTTGAAGTCATGATATAAGTTTAAATTGTATGACCAAGTTGAGAAAAAGTTAAATTGCATGTTAAGTCATATTAACGGGCCTAATTTTGTATTGAGTTGTTGAATTTGAAGTTAAAGCCAAATTATATATGAAAAAAAGGCTTAATTTCTTTGATTTATTTGGCTTTGTAAGTTCAGCTAAGTTTTAATACATTAGTTAGGTTTTTACTTTGACTTTTATATCATTAATGATAATCTTTTTAAGGACTCCTAATCAAAACAGATTTAGGATTCTAATCAAGGCAAATTTAGGATTCCTAATTAAGATAGGTTTAGTATTTCTAATCAAGATAAAATTGTATTCCTTAATTAGAGGAATCATAGTTTTCCTTTATAAGTATGTTAAGAAACACCTTTTTTATTAAAATTATAATATTTACATGTTTATATAAAAATAAAATAATAAAGATTGAGGTTTTTCTTTTTTAGTAAGCTTTGCTCTATTTTTCTTGTGTTCTTGAAAGAATACATTGTCTTGACTTATTAAAAGAGTGATCAACCTTTGTAATATCTTAAAATTAAGGCTTTTAAGACTTAGTTTCCTTAGGGTTCTGATCTAATCAACTTAACTTTTTTCCTACCTTCTTAAGGGGTGCATAACAAATTGATTTAAGGGTTTCTAAGACATGTCACCTAGCAAGTTCTTTATCATTTAGTATCAAAATCTTAGTTCTAGAAATAAATTACGTATTCCTTTTCCATCTTTGTTTAGAACTTTCATTTGTCCTTTATTCACTTGATATTTCATTACTTAGTTCTTCTAGTTTGTTTTAATAAGCTCATTACTCTTGAAATTCATCTTGTTTGTTTTAATTAGCTGATTACGCTTGAAGTTATGTTAATTTTGTTTGTATTTGATTTGCTAAAAAAAGGTTGAGAAAAAAAATAAAAAAAAGGAAAAAGATAAATTTATGTTTGAACTAAGTAATACATCCTAATTCTTTCAACCAATTGTGTATAAGGTTGCAAATCCCTCTCTCTTTTTTTTAAAGCCTAGAAAAGGATATCTTGAATTTCTTTTAAAAGTTATAGTTTTAAGATTTGCCACTATTTAATAGATTACTCCTTGTGATTTGTTAATTTAAGTCTTTCAATAATACAAAAAGGGTTAGCTTGAGTGGAAAAAGGCAAGAATGGTGAGATCATCATCGAGAAAAGCCAAAATAGAGGGAACCATGAGTGATAACAATTTAACTTAAGGGCAAACACATAAGGGACTGTGTGAGGAATAAATTTCTTTTAATTACTAATATGTTTCTGTAGGTTGTAAACATAAATGGTACAGGAGAAGTGTATGATATAGATGTGAAGATTTGGATGAAAGCTATCACCGAACAATTTAAGTTGATAAATGCAAGGATAGATGAGTTCCAATCACCTAGTAAATCCAAACCCTTTAAAAAGCATGTGATTGAGGAAGAAGATGAGGAAGAGTCAAACTATGAAGATCAAGCTCAAGAAAAAGTAGGAAGGCTATTTCTAAAAGAGAGCAATTTAGGCAACATAAAGATGAAGATTCCAACATTTTAAGGGAAGAATGACCCTAAAAATTATTTGGAGTGGGAGAGAAAGGTTGAGCATGTATTTGATTGTCATAATTATTCCAAAGAGAAGAAAGTAAAATTGGCAACTATAGAATTTATTGATTATACTAGTATTTAGTAGGACCAATGGGTAATAAGTAGAAGGAAGAATGGTAAAAGGTCTGTTCAGTCAAGGAAATGATGAAATTGATAATGTGTAAGAAATTTGTACCTAACCATTACCATAGAGACTTGCATAGAAAGTTACAGAGGCTGGTGCAAGGGTTCATAAGTGTAAAGGACTATTAAAAGGAGATAGAGATAGCTTTGATTATAATTGATATTGAGGAATATTAAGAGGCTACCATGACAAGGTTTATTGGTGGTTTGAATAAGGAAAATTAAAAATGTAGTGGATTTACAACTCTATTTAAAGATGGAGGAGTTGTTACATAAGGTTATTGAGGTAAAGAAACAAATAAATTCCAAAGGATCCAAATTTGAATCAGCTTCTAATTTTATATAGAAAGTAACTTGGAAAGATACCAAAGCAGCCTCAAAGTCAAAAAAAAAAAAAAAAAGATGTGAGGCCAAAGGGATCGTGTTGTGGTAGGAATCAATAAAATCAGTTTCTAAAGGTAAAACCGAAATAAAATCCTCTAAATCTTGTAATGTTAAGTGTTTTAGGTGCTAAGGACATGGACATATTATTTCTAAATGTCCAAATAAAAGAGTTATGATCATGTTGGAGCATAGTGAAATAAAAAGCATTAGTTCAGGCAATAATGACATGCAACCATTAGAGGATTATTCTGATACTGAAGTTGAAGAACTTATTTATGGAAATATGCTAGTTGCAAGGCGTGTATTAAGTATTCAGCCTAAAAATGATAATGATGAGAAGTAATGTGAGCACATTTTCTATATAAGATGTTACATTAATGATATGGTATGTAGCATGATTATTAATAATGAAAGTTGTACTAATATTGCTAATACTTTATTGGTAGAGAAGTTGAATCTGGATACCTTCAAGCATCTTAAACCTTATAAGCTATAATGGTTGAATGATTATGGAGAAATTAGAGTAACCAAACAAGTTTTATTTGTCTTTTCTATTGATAATTACAAGGATAAGGTTCTTTATAATGTCGCACCAATGCATGCTGGTCATACACTTTTTGGGTGACCATGACAATTTGATAGAAAGGTTACTCATGATGGCCACGAGAACAGATACTTCTTTATAATTAATAATTAAACTATTGTATTAACTCCTTTCAAACCTATTCAAGCATATGAAGATTAGATTAAGATAACAAGAGAGTACAAAATGAAGGGAAAAGCAAATGAGAGAACAAGGGAAAAAGAAAAAGAAAAATGGTGAGAGGTCACAGGAAAGGGGAGAAAATAAGGATGAGGGAAAAAATTCAAGTGAAAAAGGAGAGCCAAAGAGAAAAGTTGAAGATAAAAGTGTGCAAAAAGGAGAGAAAAGTAAAAAAAATGAGTGTGTTTGTTAGGAAAAATGAGGTTAAGAGTGCTATGATGACAAGGTAACAACTACTTGTACTTATGTATAAGGATATTTATTTTTTATCTAATGACTCTAATTCCTCTTTGCCTAGTATGGTTATTCTATTATTGCAAGAGTTTCAAGATTTATTTCCTGAAGAGATTCCCTAAGGATTACCTCATTTAAGAGGAATTAAGTTCTAAATAGATTTCATACTTGGTGCTAACATACCAAACTTACTTACCTATAGAGCTAATCTAAATGAAACGAAAAAGATACAAAGACAAGTGGATGAGTTGGTGCAAAAGGGGTTTATAAGGGAGAGTCTTAACCTATACTCAGTCCCTATCCTTTTAGTCTTAAAGAAAGATGGAATATAGCACATATGTATGGATTGTCGAACCATAAATAAGATCACTGTAAATTATAAACATCCTATCCTTAGATTTAGATAATATACTTAATGAGTTGCATGGTTTATGTGTGTTTTTAAAAATTAATTTAAAGAATAGTTATTATCAAATTCATATAAAAGAGAGAGATGAGTAAAAAAAAAAAACTTTTAAAACTAAATATGGATTTTATGAACAGTTAGTAATGCCTTTTGGATTAACTAATACACCTAGTATATTCATGTGGTTAATGAATCATGTCTTATGTACTTTTATAGAAAATTTTTTAATAGTTTACTTTGATAATATTTTAGTTTATAGTAAGAATTTAAAATGAACATGTGAAATGCTTGTATGTTATGTTCAGTGTATTAAGAAAGAAACAACTACATACTAATATCAACAAGTGTACATTTTGCATGAAATTCATTGTGTTCCTTAGCTATATTAGTAATTCACAAGGTATTAGTGTGGATGGGAATTTAAGTAATAAGGAATTGGCCTATGTTTAAGAACACAAACAAGGTAAAAAGCTTTTATGGTTTAGTAAGTTTTTATTGAAAGTTTGTTAAGGATTTTAGTTTCATTGTTGCACCTTTAAATGAACTTGTTAAAAAAAAAAAATTGTTTTCAAGTGGGATGATGTACATAATTGGCCTTTCAATACTCTGAAAGAAAAGCTTACTAATGCACTTTTGTTATGCTTACCTAACTTTGATAAAATTTTTGAGATAGTTAATAAGGTATTCATTACTTTGTTATGTGTTATTATTAAAAAGAACTTACAGTAATGGGAATAGTATTTACCATATGTTGAGTTTGCTTATAACAGATTTGTTCATTTTACTACTTCCTTGTCACCTTTTGAAATTGCTCATAGTTTTAATCCTTTAACTTCATTAGAGATTTTATCTTTGCCTATTCAAGAGCATGCTAACATTGATGGTATGAAAAAGATAGAATTTGTAAAGGATTTACATGCCAAGATTTGGGCTAACATTGAAAAAATGAATGAATAATATGCTAAATAAGTTAATATGAGGTGTGTGAAGGTTGTCTTTAAATCTAGTGATTGGTTATGGGTACATATAAGGAAGGAACAATTTTCCCCACAAAAAAGTCCAAATTACAATCTCGAAGAGATAGACCTTTTCAAGTCTTGGAGAGGATTAATGACAATGCTTATAAGTTAGATTTACCAAACAACTATGATAATGTTATTGCTACTTTTAATGTTACTGACTTATCTTTGTTTGATGCATGTGATTCAAGGATGAATCCTTTTGAAGAGGGGAGGAATGATAGAGAACAAGGTGTTATTCCCTAGATTCTTTGGAAAGACTTAATGGTCCAATGACAAGGGCAAGGACCAAGAGAATAAAAGAGGCTTTATAAGGCTTAATCATAGAGATGCATGACAAAAAGAGTGCTCCAAATGATTCTAAGGCAGTTCTAAAAGTTTTCAATGCTACCATAAAGATAATCACTTATCTTTATGTGCAAGATAATAGACAAGGCTTAAAACTTAAAGAATAAAACTTGGAGCACATAATATAAGTCCAAGTTATATAACTAAATTGAGGAAAGGCTCAATTACATGTTAAGTTGTATTAATGGGCCTAATTTTATGTTGAATTGCTGGATTTGAAGTTAAAATTGAATTACATATTAAAAAAGGCTTAACTTCTTAGGTTTATTTGGGCTTATAGGTTTAGCTAAGTCTTGATACATTAGTTAAGTCTTTACTTTAACTTTTATATCATTAGTGGTAATCTTTTTAAAGATTCCTAATCAAGGTAGATTTAGGATTCCTAATTAAGATAAATTTAGGATTCTTAATTAAGACAAATTTAAGATTCCTAATCAAGGTAGAATTGTATTCCTTAATTAGAAAAATCACTTATAATTAAGGTTTGTCCATATAAGTATGTTAAGAAATACCTTTTTCTACTAGGATTGTAATATTTACATGTCTATATAAAGGTTACAATTATGTAAAACAAAATAATAAAGATTGAGGTGTTTTTTTCAACAAACTTTGCTCTATTTTTCTTGTATTTTTAGAAGAATACATTGTCTTGAATTATCAAAAGAGTAATTAACATTTGTGATATCTTAAAATTAAGGCTTTTAAGACTTAGTTTCCTTAAGATTCTAATATGATCAACCCAAATTGTTTTCTAGTTTCTTGGGGTATGCATAACGAATTAATTCAAAAGTTTATAAGACAAGTCGTCTAACGAGTTCTTTATCAATAAGTTAAGACTTTTAAGCAACCTTTCTTTATAGACAATACTATAAGGGTGGAAAATCCTAATCAAAGAGATCAAGGAATTTTGCCTCTACCTAAACAATTTGTAAAAAAAAGAAAAAACAAATGGTTTAGGGATAGATAAGGTTGGTTTAGCTAAAGGCAGGTTTAATCTAAACTTTAGGGTCTAACTACCTTACTTTAAAGGTACTAAACTAAGGGAGTAGGTTATAAAATGCAACTAGTACTTCTGTTTGTGTAAAGTGCCAAAGGAAGATAGGTTAGAATTGGCTGTCATGTATTTAGGAGAGCAAGCTGAGCCTTCGTGTAAAAGCTGGCTTGCTAATTAAATTGAAGTTTCATAGGAAAAGTTTATAGATGACTTATGCCTCTAGTTTGGTATCAACAAATTTTTTGATATAATGCAAAAGTTTAACTAATTAATATAAGAAGGATCCTTGAAGGAATATTAAGAGAGGTTCAAGGAGCTTAAGGCACTCATAAAGAGTGCAAATCAACATCTAATAAAGGAGTATTTCATATTTAGTTATATTAGTAATCTTAATGATGCCATTAAGGTTGCTATGAAGACGTGGGAGCCTAAGTTACTAAGCCACCTTCCAGACTACAAAAGTAAGTAGTTATTAGTATGGGAAAAGTGCAAAAGGGAATGTTAAAGAACAATAAGGTGGAGAGACAAAAATTGGCGATTAATGTCAAGGAATCAGTTTAAGTGGGAAAGAGAAAGCCAGGATGAATTACTAAGGGTGTTGTAGGAAAAATAAGTCAGAATACAAGTGGAGGAATAGATAGACAAATTCCTTATAATATGGATAGGATGGAAACTAAAAACCCTCAGGAAAGATATAAAAGGGTAAGTTCTTATTAGAGATGTAGGGAAAATTAATTTCTAGGGTACCAATGTAATAAAAGGAATGTTTTCAATGTTGTGGAAGGAGATGGAAGAGAGGAAGAAGAAATGAAGAAGAGTTCCAAAAGCTAGAATCTGAAGATAATTAAAAGGAACAAGGATCTATCTCCATTTATGCCTTACTGAGAGTTGTTAGACTTAATATAATATGTGTAAAGGGTTAAATTGGCAATAAGAGCATAATGATACTAACTAATTCAAGGAACATCTATAGCTTCCTGAACTCATCACTAGTAAAAGAGATGTCTTATTCCTTAGTGCCAACAAGACCCTTGATAGTCACTATTAGAAATGGATACAAGATTATCAATAAGGAAAAGGTCTATGATCCATGTGAAAAATGCAAGGATGCCTCTTTAAAGTTAATATAAGTCTTATGAACTTGAAATCTTTAGAAGTGGTATTAAGGGTTAACTAATTGGGTCAGTTTAACCCCATACTAATGTATTCAAGTATTACAAATTATCTCTTATAAAAGATGGGAAAATCGTAAAATTATTGGACATTACACACAAATAAACCACCTTTAAATTAATTATTGGAGTTAAATTGAAAAAACTAGTGAGAAAAGAAAAGGATAGGGTTCAAACACATTTGTGCTTTATCATTATGAAAAACCTTATAGAAGCCAATGGATTTGTGGACTAAGGAAAGCAAGAGATATCTGAAGTGATCTAGTAAGTGTTGAGGGACTTAGTTGGTATATCTCCCTAAAGGTCCTATAACCATGCTATGCCTTTGAAGAAAGATACACAACATGTAAACCTAAAGCCTTATAGATATCATTATTATCAAAAGAATGAAATAGAGAGGCTAGTCAAGGGGATACTGGAATCCTCAATTATCTAGCCAAGTACAAATCTTTTTGCCTCTCTTGTGTTATTAGTAAAGAAAAAGGACTCTAGAGGTTTTGTATAGACCACAAACAATTGAATGTTTTGACAATCAAGGACAAGTTTCCCATTCCTATCATTGATAACCTTTTAGTTGAATTATATGAGGCCATTATGTTTTCCAAGCAAGACTTAAGGGTTGAATACCACCAAATCTAAATAAGAGAGCAAGATATTCATAAGATTGCTTTCCAAACTCATCATGGGCACTTTGAGTTTAAGGTTATGTCCTTTGGGCTTACAAATGCCCCTATTACATTTTAAGCCTTAATGAATTGTATTTTTGAGCCATTTTTAAAAAATTTTGTATTAGTCTTCTTTAATGATATTTTAGTTTATAGCCCTACAATGGAAACTTAAGCAACCCATTTATCTCAAGTTATGCAAATTCTAAGGAAAAATCAATTATAAGTCAAACCAACCAAATGTTATTTTGGGTAATGCCAGATAAAGTATTTAAGACATGTAATATTAGCAGCAAGAGTAACTACTAACTCCAACAAGGTAGCAGCTATGGTTAATTGGCCAATTTCTAATTCATTTAAGGCCTTAAGGGGATTTTTAGGGCTTACTGGGTATTAGTACAAATTTGTGAAGAATTATGGCGTGATAAGCAGACCATTGATTGAATTACTTAAGAAATATAATTTTAAATGAAATGCTATTACTCAAGAAGCCTTTAAGCAATTAAAGAAAGTGATGGTAACTACTATTATATTAGTTATTCCAAACTTCTTTAAGATATTTATGGTAGAAATTAATGCTTATGAGAGTAGACTTGGGGCTATATTAATAAGAGAATAAACCCATTGCATACTTAAGTAAGAAGTTAAGTGAAACACATAATGGGATCTATATATAAGAAGGATCTAATGGTTGTATTAATGGTAATAAGCAAGCGGAGACATTACTTGAAGGGTAACCACTTTTTTATCAGAACATTCTTATTGTAGTAATCCTTATATGCATATGTGTAATATAAAGGAATTACAAGGTTGTTAGGATTGGACTACAACATTTGTTATAAAAAGGGTCAACAAATAAGGTGGTTGATGCCTTGTCTAGGCAAGGAGAGACCATACAAGGAGAACTAGGGAGTTGTTATACTTTATCAGTACTTACATGCACAAAGGAAGTTACTTTCAATTATGAGGTAAACTTTATAGCTTAGGAGTTAATACCCTTTTTAAGTATAACTCCTCAATCCAAGCCCCTTTTAGACTATTGAATAGCAGTATAAGGTATAAGGGCAAGATTTATTTAGGAAGTAAGGGAAATTTAAGGAAATAAATGATTTAGAGATTTTATAGTATAGCTTAAGGGGGACATTTTAGGGTCAAATGCACTTATTATTGCCTTAAACAATGTATTCATTAGCCAGGCATAAAGAAGTAGGTATGGAGGCCATTTAACAATATGAGGTCTATTAAAGGTTCAAGGAAGAAAATATCAAATATTCAGTACCTACTTAGGCTTGGCAAAAATGTCAACATGAATTTTATTGAGGTATTACCAAATTTGGAAGGTAAATAAGTTATATTAGTGGTTCTAAACTGTTTTAGCAAATAAGGGCATTTCATTGGATTCAATCACCCCTTATTTGCCATAATGGTAACAAAGGTGTTCTTAGAATAGGTTTTCAGGCTTCATGGTATGCCTAAAACCATTATTTCTAATAAAGATAAGATTTTTCTCTTGGTAAGAACTCTTTAGATTCTTAGGGACAAAACTACATATAAACATAACTTATCACCCTTAGTCCAATAGCCAAATTGAAAGGTTGAATTGGTGTTTACAATATTCTCTGTGTTTTATGACATTCCACAAACTAGAACAGTGGTACAAGTGGCTCCATCTTACAAAATGGTGGTACAATAATAGCTATCAACCTTCATTAGGAATGGCATCATTCCAAGCCCTTTATGGATACCCCCACTTTAGTTGATTGAGTTATCTTTCTATAAGACTAAGGTGACAACAGTAAGGCAGTGAGTTCAAGAAAGATAACACATGAGTAAACTGCTAAAGGAGCAGCTTCTTAAGGCCTAAAACAAGAT
The DNA here is from genome assembly GCA_020615895.1 of Ceriops decandra. Classification (NCBI taxonomy): domain Eukaryota; kingdom Viridiplantae; phylum Streptophyta; class Magnoliopsida; order Malpighiales; family Rhizophoraceae; genus Ceriops; species Ceriops decandra. The sequence continues at coordinate 5,932,847 of JAHLGO010000381.1, read as the reverse complement.
GAAATAAATTGTTGATAGAAAGAGGTTTAAATGAGCCTTTAAAGTTGGTAATTATGTCCACCTCAAGTTTCAACCCTACAGATAGGTCTCAATGGCCATTCAGAAGAATTTGAAATTGACATCCAAGTATTATGAGCCCTTTCCAATACTAGAAAAGGTGGGAACAATAGCGTATAAGTTAAAGTTACCTTCATTTACCACAATCCATCCAAGTTTTCATGTGTTGTTATTAAAATGAGCAATTGGTTAACTAGACCAACTTATGCTACAATTGCTAATAACTATATCTAAAGGCCAAGTGCTAACAGAACTTGTGGTAGTATTGGAAAAGGGAATAGTGTATAATAGGGTATCAAACCTTTGATAAACAGAGGCTACATGGAAGTATTAGAGTTTCATCACAATTCAGTTTCTTAATTTTTAACTTTGAGGACAAAGCTTTAAAAAGGAGGGACTTGCCAAGTTCAAAAGCGAAGTGTATAACACCAAGAAGCTACATAGGGATGAAATAAAAATTGAAATTTCGCTGTAAACTTAGGGTATTACAATAGTAAAAAAAAAAAAAGACGGCTAAAATTTAAGTGGATTGATGCGTTAGTGAGCTGTTAGCCTTTTTAGGTGGTGCGTTTGGTAGGGATAACTAATCACGTGCCAAACAAGGAGCAATTGGTTGCAATGGAACAAGAACAAATTTCCTTGTTCTAGAAATTACCTTAACTTCCCAAAATTCAAGAAAGAGTTGTTGAGTTTAAGAAAATTATAGGTCTTCTAAACATGCATATGATTCTTTTGGGATGGGATGGGAAGGAAAGGAGAAATACAAAGAATACTAAAATTGCAAAAAGCATTTTTAAAACCCAGAGTGAGCAAAATTAGATAGTTAAGAGTAATTCCCAAATTTCTTCAAATCAATACATCTAAATGAAGTAGCAATAGCAACAAAACTAGCAACTAATCCTATAGCACTTATTATTGCAGCAAAGCTACTTGCTCCTATTGTAGGGATAATGTGACCCAATAAAGGAGCCAAAGCACCCAATCCCCACGCAATAGCTGGGCTAACAAGGCCTGCAAATTAAAAACTAAATCTCATCAAGGAATCTAAAAGCCCTTTTTATACCTTGTAAGCATAGTAAGGATCAACCATAAACATTTTTAAATAGGACATTATTGTTGGAGAATAATAAGTAATATTTTATTACCATTCATCTTAAATAAGTCATTTTATCCAATCCTTTGGCTTGTTACTCGCAAAGCAATAAAAGTAAATCTGTAAGCACCTATTAACTATTTCCAGATATTCATTAAGTTATGGCATTTGTAGGGCTTTGACATAGATTTACATTGATTTCAACCAACTCTTCTTACATACATTAAGTTAATAAAGACTTAAAAGACAAAGACAAGTTACTTCTTTGACTTCTAAAATATAATCCTATTGCAGCCTAATGTCATGGGTGTACAGTACCCCAACTCCTATATTGTCGAGGAAAAGGGAGATCTTGGGCCTTATAAACGTGTGCATTGCACACCCTAACAGATTAGCCTATTGGGGAAAAGGTAATGACTCGTGATGCATAGTACCCTTGTCTGCTGTGGGACCCTCGATAGGGTGCGTGTCGAGGAAGAAAGGGATACCACACTGGCACTGCGCACCTCACTAGGTTAGCCTTTTGGGAAGAGGGTAATGGCCCTGTGATAAGTGGTATCAGAGCCTATCCCTGTCTGTTGTGGGACCCTCGAATTGGCACAAAATGCCGAGAACTCGCCCCGATGCATGTCCAAGAACATCGTCGAGGTCATCGATGAATTAGGTGTGGGAAAATGTCATAGGTGTACAGTACCCAACTCTCACATTATCAAGGAAGAGGAAAATCTTGGGCCATATAAATGTGAGCATTGCACACCCCAACAGGTTAGCCTCTTGGGGAAAAAGTAATGGCCCGTGATGCATAGTATCCCTATCCGCTGTGGGACCCTCGACGGGTTGCATGTCAAGGAAGAAGGGGATGTCACGTTGGCGCTGCACACTTCATTAAGTTAGTCTTTTGGAAAGAGGGTAATGTCCCCGTGACACAGCCTATATAAAGAAGCACATGGATACACACCATATTAAACACAAGTTTTCTATAGGAGTTGAGTTTATCTCAGTCATAAACCATATTGACAGTTATTTATTACTATTCTTTTATAATGAAATTATTTCCTGGATTCTTTGAGTTATACAAAGTCAAGGAATACATTGGTATAATTGCTTATTGTCTTGATTTATCAACATCAGTCTTGTTACTTATTGTCTTGATATATTACCAAAATCCAAATTATGTCATATATTTTATGTTTTTTATTTGAAGAAGAAATTAGGAGAAAATATGATTTCTTATTTTAAAGGTTAATGTTTAGTTGTAAACTATCATAAACTAATGTATCGTCAAATGTAATCAATCAAATTCTTGTACAAGAGTCTAATCTTTCTATTAAGGATGTAATGTGAAAGTTATACTTTTTTTGGAGCAATTTTTGAAATTTATTGCTAATTATCTTTGAGAATAAGATTATTTTAAATGATAATGAAATGGTATGATTTTCTCAATTTGTGTAATTTAATACTTATTTTTTATAATTTTTATATTAATAAATATAATTATTTTCTTAATTAGTGAAGTATTTAATTAATTTCTTTATAACATATATATATATATATATAATTCTTACAACTTTTTGATTCAAATAGTACAATAATATAGCAAGACTTTTTTCTTGTCGTAAGTTGATTCCCTTAATAGGATATTGAAAACTAATCCCTCAAAATGAACCATCTCTAATCTTTATATTTTTACAATTTTCTTATTTTTAATATTTTAACCCTTAATTTTTTATCACAAAAGCCCTAATCTACTTGCAAAAGTGATTCGTGGCATGTTGAGATGTTTTGAATTTGTTGCCATGTATCTAGTTAGTATAATAGCTAAATCCCGTCGCTCACCATCTAACCAACGCATCTGACTTGGTTGTTGTCAAGGTTGACTGGCCGGAGGGATTCCAGAACATGCAATCCTTATGGCAGAAGAAGATGCATGCCGTCACAATAACCATCAATGAAGTTCCCATCTTTCCATCCTAAAACAAAAACGAAAAAAAAAAAACCCCTAATCGAAGCAACATGACTTTTATATACATGGACATACATATACTCACATAACTATTGCAGATCACAATGTTAGAAGGATTATGTAGGCTAAGCATGACCCATCGATCAGCAGCCTTGTACATTCAGTAAAATAACTGGAAAGGACCAATACAAGGTGATTGCTGACATAATAGATCATTCTAGTTCATATGATGAAGTTATGAACGTCGACATAGTGTACTATTCTGCAGTCTTCCCTTTGCACTCTGCTGGGGTCGAAAATCATTTCCATCATCTTCTCTGGTGATCTTCTCAACTAGCAAAAGTTTTCATGTCAACCATCAAGATCAGAACAAATTTTCATTGCATGTAGATTCACATATTTCATGTATAGCAACAAATTCTTAATATGACATTGGTGGATTACCTTTCATCTTTGCTCAGTAAAGCGTTGCTCCCTCTGTTTATGTGAAGTTTGAACCTCCTTTGCTTTCATTCCACTAAATGCCCAAACTTCAACTTCTGGAATTAAAGCTCCAACTAGGACAAAACCCTGCAGAATATGCTCATATTTTACATTAGTACTTCATATCATTCAGCAGGCACCCATAAATAATGTTATACCTGCAAATCAGTTGGATCTAAATGGTTATGTCCAAACCAGTTGCTATTACACTGCACACTACCTGACATGAGAAAAGTGAACCAGGTTGGTACTTTTTATCAACAGCATGATAGCTAAAAGTAACTAGCAGTCTTCATCAATAAATATCCTCTCATTTCCATTGTGCCTACCGAATGCAATTCCCAAAAGCTTTGGATGTGGTCCATAAACTTTACAAGAGGATGTAAGTGGCTATAAATGAAGTTCTTCACTTTTCCCAAATTTACAACTAGTCAGTGTAGGAACAGGCCATGGAAGAAAAGAAATATCATCTTTCAAGATTTTGAATTTGGCTAATCAATTTTGAGGAAAGGAAATTTCCCATCCCACCTCCACAATGAGTTCCTTCATCCTCCTAAGCTACCCTGTAAAGGTTTTACAGATGGAAAACTGGGCATATAGTTCAAAATCCTGATGGACCCCCCAAATGAGTTCATCCTCCTAAGCTACACACAAGAAGGTTTTTACACATGGAAAACTGGACATATGGTTCAAAAACATAATGGTAAAGAGCACACGTGATACTCTTTATGGCATTGCTGCTACGTTCTCAGGTATCTCCAGCAGCAGTGGCAATCAAAATCAGCATTGGTCCATAATAACCTTCAATGTTGAAACGGAATCTGTTCATGCCCTTCCCATGAACAGATGAGCTGACAAGTAGTAGAAAAGGCAGATGCTTGACAAGAGAAACTCTAGCAGTAAAGGACAAAAAGAAAACATGTAACAACAGAAACATGCACAACTAGACAGACAATCCAAGTAACTCTTATACAAGAAGTCATTTTCTCAAACTTTCAGACATAATTAGGAGTAATAGGACTGTCATGCAGCATATACACATATTTTTGAAGAAAATAACCGAGGAAAAAGATGAAATAGCAATAAAAGAGATTCTCCTTTGTTCCTTCACTGTCCCAGGACAAGAATGGTTTCAGAATTTCTGCATTTATTATACCACTAAATAAAAGGGAAATTGCCCATGCCCTTCCACACATTGGAAGACAATTTCCCCAAGCCTTTGTGGGAGACATTTCTTCCAATGGCGAAATTGAAGATTCTAACACATCCTGGCATTGATCAACACAAGATAAAAATATCATCTCACAGACAATATCTTATGACCTGATATGTTAATTTTACAGAAAAGCCCTATTTTGAAAAAAGAGGTTATCTCAGCAAAGAGCAAAAGGTGCTCTCTTGTCTGGATGAATAAAAGTGCATGTGTGTGTCTACTTTGGATAAAGAAATGACCCTAATTTTTAAGGGATTATCAGGATAAATCATAATTGATTGAGAAACTTAACCTCAAAACAATGCACGCTCCTTTATATACTCTGCACCTATGCTAAAAGTTAAAGTAATAAAACCCAAAAAAGGAGCGCTAACTACATCATATCTCACAGCTAATTGATCTTGGAAACAGCTTAAGCCATGGCCACTGAATCCACCATTTTCCAATCAATACTAAAACTAACCTAAAATAAAAATTTGAAAATCACTGACATGCCACATCCAACTCTGTGAACAGAAGGGAAGCAGGGTGTTCAAGTTGAGAGCCTGATCCAAAATCCTTCTATTACACCAGAAAGGCAGAGACTATCACTTGCAATCACAAGTCAATAAATTGAATACAAAAGTACATCATCTGGCCAAAGTAAGTGCCATTCCCTTACATGGCAATCACTGGGCACACAGCAAGCTTCCATCAAATGACTACATGCAGGCATACCATCCATGCTGAAAAGTTAAAACTAATTCTGCTGCAAGATTTATCAATGAACTAAACTGACATGGTTGACCAGGAAAAACTAAAACTTGATTTTCTTTGTTGAAGTTGATTTAGCATATACTCATTTCCAATCATCTTTTGCCTAATTAATTAATTCTTTCAAAATTCAAAACAAAATCTTTCAAAATTATTCTTGAGAAAAAGGAAAAATGAAAACAATGAAGATGCTATAAAACGACAAACAGACAGTAAGATACCATGAGTTTTACCTTGTTAACAACCTACACCAATGCAGTTATTCTTTGTGTTAATCAAAGCAAAAATAAAGCCATCAGAATGTTAATACAACCTCTCACAGACATGGAGGATGGGTCTAAACTGCAGGCATGAAGCTTCTGCAACACATAATATGGATAAGCCAACTCTGATATATATCAGACAGTTATCAAATTAATCGTATTTATCACCCAAATAGTGGCACAACTAATTCTCAGAATATTGAACCCATAGCTAACAAAGTCATGATATTATCTACTGCTCTAAAACAAACATGTCTACATTATTTCTGTTTTATCCAAAAAAAAAAAAAGGAAACAAATATGTCTACGATGTTTTACCATTGAAGGCATAATTAAAAAAGAAAGTACAATCCAGCCAAACTTTGACACACCCAGCACAGATGTATCCCATACTTCTCCAGCATGACAATGCTACAGAGCTCTCCTACTAACCAAACAAGACACAACCAGGAAACCTAATTTCTTGGAGCATTTGCCATTTTAGTCCATAAAGAAACAAGTGCAAACATGAGCTGAGAGATTTTTCTCATTTTCTGCTTTAATGTATATACATTTGGGTAGAATATAAACAGAGTAAAATTGCACTAAGCTTTTGCCTGCATTTGTTTCCTTAAATCCTTAAGTGGACCATAATTTTCCTCTGTGGTCCTCTCTTTATTACAGATACAGCTACCCTTGTTCAAATCTGTACCACACTTCAGGCACAAACCTTTGCACCTTGGATTACATACTGCATTGATAGTTATTTCAACATGCACCAGGTCTCTTACATGCTTCGAAATATCAATCTCCCTCTCTTCTGGAGGAAAGTACAACCAATCATCCATATCAATAGAAGCATCATCATCATCCTCTTCTTGCTCGGTACTTGAGGCAGAAGAATTAAATTTATCTTCCCCAAAGATCACCCCCATATTGATTGTCTCAGTTTCTTCAAATGGTTCTTCTTTTAGTAGAAGAGAGAAGTTGGAGTAAACACACCCAGCAGCTGGTTGACAACATCTTGAATGGAAAATTTACACAAGATTAGCTCAATCATCACAGAGCAAAAGAACAGAAAGAATTGCTGTGGAAAACTACAAGAAAAAGTCAGTTTTAAGGCTGCAAAACATTCACGTTTATCCACACGTCTAGGGAACCTCAGAAAATGAAAAGCGGGCCCAACTGAAAGGTGGTGAGAGAGCTAAAATGAAATTACCTGTTGCAAGGAAGAGTGATGACAGTCTTAATGATCCCATCAAGCCTCAACTTTTTCTTCTTCCTCGTGATATCCATGGAGAGCTGAACGGGAGTTCCAAGTGGGTAATCCTTGACTGCTTTCGTGACACGCAATCCCATCACTGAAGCCCTTGATTTCGAAACCTGAGTTGAAAGGTTTCCCAATCCAAGCCTCTCCAGGGTTGTACAGTACTCCAAATGAGTAATTGAAGGGTTTCTCCTGTAAACAATTGCACCTTCCCATGGCGAATCCAAACCCAGGTCTTCCTTTTCAGCGCCTTGTTGCTCTTCATCCACATCGTCCCAATTCAAAGACAAATCGCTGACAATCTGGCCCTTGATCCCAGATTCCACCGAACTTCTTGTGCTGAACCTCATGGCCCTTTTCGTTAAACCCCAATGAGAAAGAGAAAAATTAAAGTTTGTGCCTTTGGGGAGGCTGAATTGGCTAGAAAATGAAGGGGATAGAACGACCGTGGTAGGGGAAGGCAAGAACACAGCGGACACCATTGTTTTCCACAAAATCCGTCGCTCACCAAGGGTTGTTGGATGGGTCCTTTCCTAGGGAAATGTCCTGACTCCATTAGAAAAGGGCCGAGCGGTGCTGAGCAACGATAGAGTAAAGAGGGTTTATGGGCCTTTTGCTCTCTGTTAATTTAACATAAGGTTCGTTTTTTGCTCACTTCTGCCTTTCTTTCTTGGAAGACCAAAACCACTGAATTCCCACTGAAAAGTGAGAAAGAAAATAAAAATAAAAAAAAAGGAAACAGAGGTAAAAAGGAAACAAAGAGAAAGAAAAAATATTTTAAAAAAAGAATAAAAAGTTCTTAGAAATAGTGTAATTTTGGTTACCTTGGGTTAGTACTCAAATGCAAAACAACATTAGCCCGGTTTTCTTTCAAAAAAAAAAATGAAAAACAAAAAATAAGATAAATTAAAAATATTATTTTCCCTAAAACTCTAGTGTGTATATATTTATGACAAATTATACTTATAAAGGAGAGAAAGAAATAAATAAAGTATTGGTAGGAGAAGCATAAAAATAAAAATAAGTGAATAATGATATTATCATATATAATAGGTATTTGGGTCAATTACGACCTCCACCAAAGGCAACTGTGACTCTAAAGAATTCTAATAAAGGAGACCAAGTTACTCATGATGTTCCAATTGCATTTAAAATGATCGGTGATAATTATAAATTCAACTCACCCTTAACACTTATAATGTCACAATACCCCACACTTCTTTAATGCCTAAAAGCACCAAACTTCACACTTCCTTCGCACCTTTTGTGACACCTGAAAGTAGGTTTACAATCTTCTCATCATTATGACCAATGCAATCTACTCTTAAAGAACTCTATTAATGTAGAACACTAGCCAATGCATATTGTCTTCCTCTTAATCTAAGTTAAAACTAATTGTTATGCTACTAATAATAAGGTATAGGTATAACATTTCTCTACTCATATGTTTGCTTAACAGCGACAAGGATGATAAGCACTCTTTTACCAACTAAAAAGCTTGCTCACAGTCATAAATTTCTTTGAACCTCAATGCTTTTTCAAGACTTGGAAGAAAGAAAGTTATTTGTTACTGGAGTGAGAGATAAATTGACTCAAATGGGATATAATTTTAGTGAAAACTTATACATTATTTATGGTTAAGCAAGGGAGCTTCCTAATGGCTTGGATCTTCTCTAAGCTCACTTCTATTCCTTTTTTAAAGGCCAAAAGCCTTAAGAACTTACTAGATCATACTCCAAAAGTACATTTAGAGGAGTTAAGCTACACATTATAGTAGTTAAAGGTTTCAAATATCTCTTTTAGGTCAATAATGTAGTCTTCCATAACCTTTCTTTTAACAAGCATGCCATCAACATGCATTTCCACATTTTTTATCTATTTAATTCTAAAACATCATGTTAACTAATCATTGATATATGGCCCTTGCATTCTTAAGCTCAAAAGGCATTACTTTATAGTAGTACAATCCTTACTTCATTATGAAAGACACTTTTTCTTAATCATCCTTATGTATAAGTATTTGGTTATAGCCTAAAAATGCATCCACAAAGGTAAGAAGCTCATGGTTTAACATGTTATGGTTAATTCTGCGTAGTAAGTAGCTATCTTTTGGGCAAGTCTTGTTGATATTGGTGAAGTTTATGCACATTCACCATTATTTGTATACTTTCTTAACCATAATCATATTTGCCAATTAATTTGAGCTTTCTCAAATAAATTTAGCCTTAAAGAGCTTACTTACTTCTTACTCAATCACTTCTTGTAGGTTAAGGCCTATACTTTGCTTTTTTTGCTTGATTAAAAGGCATTTCATATTTATGATCGAGCAAGGTAAGGATGACCCAAGTCAAAATAGAGCATGCCCATTGGTACCCACACAAACACTTTTAATCAAGGCTACAAAAAGTAAGTAATGTCAATTTTCAAATCCTACTCTAACATTTATTCAATCTACACCATCTTTAAGGGATCACATAAGTTAAAGGGGACTTAAACTAGTCTTTCTATAGGAATTCTTCAATCATCAGTGTTTGCTACTTGAATGTTGAGGCTCACTACTTCCACCATTAATGCTTTTTTTTTTCCTTTAGTACATGTTACTTTAAGTTCTCATTCCTCTTTTTGCTCTCTACAAACTTCTCCTACTCTTTCTAGAGTGTGAACTTAAGTTTAAGGTGCTTGATAGAAGAGATCGCATCCAAGGCATACAATCTTGGCCTCCCCAAGAATTTTGGTTGAAGTGTACAAGGGTTAGCCTATTGAGATGGATAACTCTTTAACTCCCATCAAAAGGTTAATTTGTTAGTTGTAGGTTTTGTTTGTTAAGTTCTTTTTTAAGAAATGCCTTAAAAAAACAATTGGTCTACTGAGTTTCTAATGTCCATTAGGATACACTTAATATTGACATAATTAATTGTGACCATGACAACTAAAAGGATATTTCACACCTATAAGGTCATTATTCGTGAAGATAACGAGGGCAACCTCATTGTTCCTAGGATGTTTGCCTTAAAGGTTAAGCAGTTTAAGTAGCCCTTACCTTTATAACTCCAATCACATTTGAGAGCATAAAACCATTAAAGAAGTGTAATTATACTTAAGGGCATCAAGGCTAGTGTTATATTGCCTTTAACAATCATAAGGAATTGTTTCTCACTCTCCCTATTAAATATTTCTATTTCTCTTCAAGAGAAAGGGTTTCTTCTAGGTTCACCTATTTTGCATCTCTTTAGGCATTGCCCACTTCTTCTATATTAATGAATCTCTCTACTCATGTTTATCATATCAACAATGACCAAAGGAGTCTTTCAATAAAGATTATGAGAATCAAAAGTCAATAAGGTTACCAAAAAATTTTGTGACATGTCAAGGTTTGAGTTTTCCACATTATGTATTTCTATATTAAATTGATTGACGAACTCACCTTTTCTAATTTTCAATAAAGGTATTGAAGTATTTTTGCAAGGTTAACTAGTAACAAATCACACGAGGAAGAGGCTTCTTAAATAGTTAAATTTTGTGATTGATTGTATTGAAAGTTTTGAATATCACCATTAGACGGTATCTTTCAATTTAATGGTGAATGCCTTTTAAATGGTAATGTTTGAGGTAGAATAAAGGGCAATCAATGTTAAAAATCTAATCCAATTATTGTTAGGGTTCTTTTTGCCATCATAATTATCCAAGTTTCCAAACTTAAACTTCTTTAAGATGGGAGCATCCATAATCTTTTGGAGAAAAGAGATGTTATGCTTCTCATCTCCATTAGGCACATTAGGAGGTTGAGATGCATAGAGGACCACTATTTCTTCTTGCATTTGCTTTAGTTATAGCATCAATAGGTTATTGTTACACAATTGTGGTGCTACAACCACTCTTAAGGTGATTGGGTTGATTGATACATTAGGTGCATGTTAAGGCTAATAATGGACTCTTAGAGTGAATTTTGTTGTTCCTTAAGGCCACAAAAGACATTAGGAGGTAGATTTCATTTTTTAAGAACAACCAATCTCTTTCAAATACTATCCTTAAGGAGATTCTCCCTATTACCCTTAAGGGCTAAGAAAAGATCACACCTTGCTTATCCAAGTTGTTAGTTAGGTGTTGTATCATATGAGTGGAGATATTTATAGGGTGTCTCTTTAGGTTATGACTATTAAGAGCTCTCTTACTACCCTTGCCATGTTAAGAGCAACTCTTACAGGGGTGAGGTGTGCTTGTGTTGCCAAGAATGTTAATGCAATGGCTAAGGAGTTAACGCATCTAATTAATAAGTTTATGCAACTTGAAGTGGTGGTGACTCTAAAGGTAGGTAGGTTATGTGCTTCATGATTTTGTTATTTTGGTGACCAATTAAGTACTAAATGGATTAAGTGATACAAAAGTTTATGAGAACCTTTTTAGGTCTTACACTGAGAGGGGAAGGGGGTGAATTAGTGTGAGATGCTCACATTTTACAAATTTATCCAGATTAACCTCTATGACTTGTTAGAGTCAATAATATAATTCTTTTATCTTGTTTCTTTATGTGAGAACAGCCATATGGATATCAATCAAACATAAGTACTAGAAAACACACAGAGATTTTTATATGGTTCACCCACAATGTGTGAGTTACATCTATGGTGTGATAAAAGCATTCCTAAATCACATAATCCACTTTTATTATCAAGGGATAAAGTTAATTTCGTAGATGGATTACTCCTTAACCATTTGTAGAAGGATCACTCCTTAACTACTTGCAATGATCTCCTGATCACTTAATTGATTGATCTTCTAATCACTAAAAGAGATAATCTCTCGATAACTCAAAGGAGTGATCTCTTGATCACTTTAAGGGTCTTCCACCTTTTTTCAAAAAGTTCATAAAAAGTTTAGACTAAAACTTTTCTAAGAAGAATCACTTAATGTGCACCAGTTGCTATTGTAGAAAATGAATTTTCTTTTTCTTTACTGCTAGTCTTTGCTCACGTTTTATCGGTCTTTTCTCTGTAAGTTCTCTGCACTACTACTGTTGTCTCTCCTTCGTAGGTTCTTTCTTCAGCAGGTTCTCTACGTTGTAGGTTCTCTCTACTACAGGTTCTTTCTACTGTTGGTTCTCTCCCTTTGCGGCTGGTGCTACCTCACATATTGTCTTGGTAGGTTCTCTTCCCTTGCTACCGATACTACCTCTTTTTATTGCAATTGCTGCCTTCTTCTTACTATAATTGCTACCTTCTCCTTGTTGCAATTACTACCTTCTTCCTATTATAATTTTTGCTTCCTCTTTGTTGCAATTGCTACCTTTTACTTGCTGTAATTGCTAGTTTCTCCTTGCTACAATTACTGGTTTCCTCCTTATTGTAATTGCTGGTTTCCTTCTTAGTACAATTGTTGGTTTCCCCTTAGCTGTAATTTCTGGTTCCCTTCTTGCTGCAATTGCTGGTTTCCACTACTCCTTCTTCCTTTGGTTACTGCTGCACTTTCTTCTTTGGTGGCTACTGCACCTTCTCCTTCAAGTGGCTACTACACCTTCTCCTTCCGATGGCTGTTGTACCTTCTCCTTCTCCCTTTGGTTCAATTGTCACCTTCTTTGGTGTGGCTACTACACCTTTCTTCTCCCTTTGTCATTGCATACCTTTTTTTGGTGTGGTTGACTAATTACTGTTACACACCTTCTTCTCTTTTTGTCACTGCACACCTTTTTCTCCTTTTCTCATTGTCACTGCACACCTTCTTCTCCTTGGTGTGGTTAGGTGGTTACCATTGTACACCTTCTCTTTTTAGTGTGGCCACTACACATTCTTCTCTCATTGGTGTGGCTACTAACTACTACAACTTCTTCTCCCTTTGGTGTAGCTATCAGCTGCTGCAACTTCTTTTCCCTTTGGTGTAATTGCTAGTCGTTGCAACTCTCTTCTCCCTTTGACATGGCTATCAACTACTGTAACTCTCTTTTCCCTTTGATGTGGTTGCCAGTTGTTGTAACTTCCTTTAGTTTGCTATTCAACATGTACAACCTTTCTTTTTGGTGATTGCCTTCTTTGCCAGCTACACCTCTCCTTGGTGTTGCATCTCTCTTTCGCTGGTCACTCTCGTTTTGGTGGTTGCCTCTCTTTTTTCCACTATTACTCTCTTTGGTCGGTCACTTGCTTTGTCATTCTCTCTCAATTTTCTGCAACACACTCGCATCTTGAAAGATGCATAGTTGTATTTATAAGCTTTGAGTTTTAAGGTTGCTTAATCATCAATGGTCAACATTGATTCCTAAAGGTTACCCTACAATTAATGGTCAGATTGAATCCCTAAAATTTAGAGTCAACGGTCAATATTGACTCATTAACTTCAAAGTTGACCTATCATCAATGATTTTGACCAATGACCTCTCTGATAACAAATCTAACATTGGTCATCAAAGATAGGCTCAACAATCTCCCCCTTTGGATTTGTTGGCAACACATTAAATCCACAAATTAACAATTAAGCAATAATAGCAGCTTTTGACATTTACAGTTCCCCCTAAAACATATAACTCCTTTTTTGTATGTACCTATACCTTTAACTTCCCTTTTTTTTTTTTTTCTGTTTCACCCCTTTTACAATTTCTCCTCTTTTATGTGTCAAGTTACTCTTATTTTTTATCAATATATACTTTCTTTGGATTTATGCAAAATATCTCCTCTTTTGATAACAAGTCTAAAGAATAATAAAATAGAGAAAGCGAGAGGGGTTAAAGGATACCTCAGCCTCTAGGGGTGGCCGAACACATAAAGTCAACCTTAACTTTTGAAATATCTCTTTTAATAAAAGTTTAGTGAATTTATCTACAACTTGCTCCAACGGCTTCTTTATTTAAATCTCCACATTTTTATAGCTAGCATCCACCATCTTCCCTTATTGACAAGTGCTACAAATTGCATTTCTTTCTCTTTATAGCTTTATTTTTAGATAACTTGTTTAGCACTTTTTATCGAAGATGTCCCAATCTCTTATATCACAACAAATTCTCATCTTTGGTATTCATGTAACATGTGTTTTTGCCTCTAAAAACTTGGTATAAGTTTCCATTTATTCTTTTTCCCTCGGTAAAAATAGCACCATCACTTAATCTCTTTACTGTGCAACAACTTTTACTGAGAGTAACTTTATATCCATCATCACAAAGTTGGCTAACATTAATTAGATTGTGTTTTAGCTCTTCAACATAAAGAACTTCCTTTGATTTCAACTTTTCTACACCAAGTTTAGTAGCATCAACACCTTTAATCTTTAAGGCACCATTATTGCCAAATGTGACTGATCTTTCATCATATTTTACTACTTCCTTCAACATCTTAAAGTCTCCTGTCATGTGTAAAGAGCATGTGTGAAGAGCAGTCACTATTTAGGATTTATGGCTTTTCTTTCTTGGAAGCTTTTAAGGTTATTTCCACAACCATAGTCATTACTCTTCCTTTTCTTCTATTTTGGTTAAATATAGGAGCATATGTAGGTGTTTTCCTTTGCACTTTTTGATTAAGTAGCAATGTTTAACCAAATGTAGGAGCATGTATAGGTGTTCTTTTTTGCACTCTTTCATCGAGTAGCAATGTCAAGCAATCCTCAATAATATGTCCAGCCTTTTCGCATCTTTCACAAATTTCTCCAAGCAAATTAAATCTATTTCTTAATGGAATATGACTTCTTTTCACTTAAGACTATCTTCTTTCTCGATAGAGTCTCCCCCTAGACTCTTGCCTCACATTTATTTTCATTATAGGCTTATTACTCCAACACATATTAACCTTATGTCCATACTTACCACAACTCCAGCAAAATCCTTCAAATCTAGATTTTCTTCTTTCATCAAGTTCATGTCTCCTATCTTTAACAACTATTATGGGAACCTTCTTTCCATCTTTAACAACATGTCTCTTTTATATGGGAGTTTTCTTCACAACTTTCCTAACCTATTTTAGCTTGGGTTGGTTTCTCTTCTCCATGACGTCATTATGCTTGTTTTCAAGTATAAACATAATTTTCTTCTTCTCCATTAACTTCTTATTCGGCTTTTCAATATAACCAAGTCCTTTTTTCCCTATGGAATGAGGTCTTTGTTTGCTTAGACACTAATCCAATTTTTTGGTAGCATCCTCCTTAATGGTATTTGTTGAAAATGACTCTCTTCTCACTTCCATAGCTTGTATAAAGCTTTCTTCATACTTCTTTAGTTTAAACTCAACTTTGTGGAGCTTGGCTTGCAAAATCAACACTTCTTGCTCTTATGCAATCACCTTAATGCCAAAATCTTCATGTATCTTACCTTACTCTACCTTAAGTACACTCAGCTTTTCAATTCTCTTTAAGTACTCCTCTTTCACCTAAAGATCAAAGTCATTAACAATAGAATTTTTATACAAGTTCTTAAGATGTTTAACTCTTTTTCCAACTTTTTGCTTTTGTGCAAATAAGCTCTTAATTCATTCTTAAGTTGTTGCACCAACTCATTCTCTTCCTTTTTGATTTATTACTCATCACTTGAAAATTCTTGTTCAACATCTACTTGAGCAACCAACACATTCCTTACAGTATCATCATCAAAATCATCATTAACTTCTTCTTCAAAATCTTCTTTATCTAGCTTGTTCAAAAAAATTCTTCTTTTAAATCTAAAGAGTTACTTTTTCCCTTTAGTACTTAAAATTTCAGCTTTAAGATAGCTGGATTTCTTTATTCTCTTCCTTAGGACCGACTCATTATCATCATAACTGTTTACTTTTATTCTTTTTGGGCAGTTCATGGTAAAATGCCCAATTGCTCCACACTTAAAACACTTCAAAGGTAATTTTTCCTTATACTTCTCTTTTCCTTTCCTCATATTTTTGGTGATGTATGTCATGACTTTATCTAATTTAATATCACCATTTTCTTCCTCAGAGCTACTGTTAAATTCTTCTTCTTGGTTTTTAATCTTTAATTTCTTCATTGCTTTGAAAGCCAACTCCTTCTCCACCTTAGACTTCTTTTTTTTCTTCATTGGGGCTATTCTAATTTCATAAGCTACCAATATGCTGTGCAAATCATCTAGGGGCAACTTATCCAAATCTTTATCTTCTATGAAAGAAACTTTGGTATTATAAACTTCTAGTAAGGTTCTAAGTATCTTCCTTATCACAATAGCATCATGATCTTTTCTTCATACCTATAATGGAACATACAATTTCATTTACTCTTATGAAGAAGGTATCCATAAATTCATCATTTTTCATCTTTATGTCTTCAAATCTACTTCCTTTATAACCTTGTCTCTTCTTTAAATGTTCAACTTGTCCTAAATTTGTTTAGCTATGTTGCACCCCATCACTTTGATGAATTCTTTATTTGATAAGGAGGCATATAAAGCATTTTACACCTTTCCATCACACCCCAAATTCTTCTTATTAGTAGGCGTTATAGTAGTACCTTTGGCAACAAGGATGAAACCACTAACAGCAAACTTAAACACATCCAGACCAAGTGACATTAGGTATAAGAGCATTTTATTCTTCTATAATTGATAATTTTATCCATTAAATGTGGGAATGCCTTTGAGATTAATACCATTCATGTTATCCTTGATATCAACTAGTAGTAGATGTTAATTTTTCCTTGATGCAATTAAAAGCCTTGTCTTGGTCATAACCCTACCTAAAACTCTTGTTCTTTTTGATAAGCTTAGTAAATGGTGCAGCAATGGTGCTAAAGTCCTTAACAAAGTGTCTTTAGAAACTAGTTAGACCATGAAAGCTAAGCACATCACTAAATGACTTAGGTGTAGGCTAATCTCAGATTGCCTTAACTTTTTCCTTGTCAATCTCAACACTTTTAACACTGATAACATAGCCAAAATATGTGATCTGATTAGTACAAAAGGAACATTTCTATAAGTTAGCATACAATTTCTCATAACGTAAAACACTTACAATAAAACATGACTGATCAAGATGATCTTTTAGAGTATTACTATAAACCAAAATATCATCAAAATACACAACTACAAATTTTCCAATGAATGGACGTAAAACATGATTCATTAGTCGCATAAAAGTGCTTGGTGCATTAGTGAGACCAAATGGCATAACAAGCCATTTATACAAACCATACTTAGTTTTGAAAGTTGTTTTCCATTCGTCTCCCTCTCTCATCCTAATTTGAAGATATCCAATTCTCAAATCAATTATAAAAAAGACACATGAACCATGCAATTCATACAACATGTCATCTAATCTAGGTAAGCATCAGTTGACTACCTTAGTTTGTCCATCTATCTATAGGTGATAAGTAGTGCTCATATTTAGCTTTGTCCCTTACTTCCAAAAATTACTGGTGAAGACCTTGTTTTGGTCACTAACAATCGATTTAAGAACACTTTAAAGCCTTACAATATTGTCAACAAAAACTTGAGCAATACTACCAGCAATATAAGGGTGACTAGCTACACAAAAATGAGCATATTTGATCAAGCGATCGACAATAACAAAAACAGTAGATTTACCTTAGGACAGTGGGAGTCCTTTAATAAAATCCATGGAGATGTATGTCTAAACTTCTTATGGGATAAGTAAAGGTTGAAGAAGTCCTAGAGATGCCACAAATTCACTCTTGTGACATTGACATACATTACATTCAACTACAAACCTTCTGATTTTCTTCTTCATACCTTTCCAATAAAACTCTTTACCAACACGCTTATAGGTACGAAAAAATCTTGAGTGACCAACAGTCAGGGATACATGATTGTGTCCTTATAGTGAGAATGAGAAACAAGTACCAATTTCCCTTTATAGCATAAATCTTAAGAATCCTAAGTGTAATGAGCAACCAAATTAGAACTTGTTTGTAGCTTTTCAATGATCTCTCGGTTTCACGATCCTCCCACCACTCCCTTTTAATTTGCATAATTTTAGTATATGTAGGGATAGAGAGAGCCACCGCTTCAGCCTACTCCGAAATACGAGATAATGTGTTGGCTACCAAATTCTCACTCCCTTTTTTACAAATGATCTTGTAATCATAACCCAGCAATTTAGAAATCCATTTTTGTTATTCCATACAAGAGATTCGTTGCTCCAATAAATATTTCAAACTTTTATGGTTGGTTCAAATTTGAAAACACCTCTCAATGAGATATAGACACCATTTTGAGACTATATAAACAATAGCTAACATCTCATTATCATACATAGACATATTGAGATATTTTAGTGATAATGTCTTACTAGTGAAGGCAATAAGGTGACCTTCCTACATTAATATTGCACCAATTCTAATTCCATAAGCATCAGATTCAATAATAAATACCTTACTAAAGTCTTGTAAGGCAAGAACTGGGGTGATGGTCATGGCTTGCTTGAATCGAGCAAACGTTTCCTTTGTTTTGTAGTTCCAATTAAATGAATCCTTCTTCAAGAAAGTCGTCAATTCAGCGCTAATCTTTCTATTGTTACAAACAAACTTGTGATAATAACCAGTCAATCTCAAAAAGACTTATAGTGCCTCGTCTTTGGAATTGGCCAATCCAACATCGCTTGAATTTTGGAAAGGTCAACCACCACGCCTTCTTTGGAGGCAACATGGCCAAAATACTCCACTGTTTGGCTAGCAAAGCTTCATTTTGTCTTTTTAACAAATAGAAAGTTCTCATGCAGAGTAGTAAACATAGTCCATAAATGTGACAAATGTGCTTTAAGAGAAGAACTATACAACAAAATATCATCAAAAAATATGAGGACAAACTTACTTAAATATGGTCGAAAGATATCATTCATTAAACTTTGAAATATTGAAGGTGCATTGGTAAGCCCAAAAGGCATAACCAGGAACTCATAATGACCATCATGTGTCCTAAAAGTTATTTTTTGAATATTCTACTTATGGACCTAGATTTGGTGATATCCCAACCTTAAATCCAATTTAGTGAATAATTGAGCACCTCCTAATTCGTCTAATAGTTTGTCGACCACAAGAATATGATATTTATGCTTTACAGTGATATGGTTGAGTACTTGATAGTCCACGTAAATCCTCCAAGAACTGTCCTTGTTTTTTTTACTAAAAACAAAGGACATGAGTATGGGCTAACACTTAATCTGATGATGCCACCTTTTAACATCTCCTTAACAATTTTCTCAATTTCTCTTTTTTGGAAGTGTGGATAATAGTAGAGTCAAATATTGACAAGTGTATTCTTGGATAATAATGGAATATGATGGTCGTGTGTCTTTTGCAAAGGTAGACTTGCAAGCTCAGCAAACAAATTAAGGAATTCAGCTAATAGTATCGTAACCTCATTTCCTTGTATAGAATGTGATTTGGCCACCTCTGCACCTCTCAATTGTACTAAGAACCCTTATCCTACCTTCTATAGGACTTTCTCCATTTGATGACTACTAACAGTGGTAATTTTACCTTCGTGTCTTTCGTATAATTCCATTGGATGTCCATTCAATAGAAATTTCATTCTTAACCTAGAGAAATTCCAAGTAATATCTCCCAAGGTCAGCAACCAATCAATACTAAGGATAATTTCATAATCTTCTAGAGGTAGTAAGAAGAGATAAACTTAAACGATCTGACCTTGTAACATGAGTTTTACCTTTGTGCACTTCCCTTGACATGTCAAATTTTTCTCGTCTATAACCTTCACTATAAACTTGTCACAATCCTCGATTGAAAAAGTAAGCCTTTTGGCGATCTTTTCATCCATAAAGTTATTGGTACTACTCAAGTCAACTAGTACCATTACTGGTTGTCCCTTAAGGAATCCATTAATCTTTATAATTTATGAGTTCAAATACCTAGCTAAAGCATGCACTGTAGGCTTATCTACGTATTCAACAAAGGTGTCATCACCATCTAGGCTCGTATGGTCATTACTTATTTCTTCAGTTTCCTTAATTGGCTCAATTATTAAAAACTTTCCTTATTTACAACGGTGCTCCTTGTGTCACTTCTCACTATAGTGCCAATACAATACTTTTGTCATTCGCTCCTTTAATTGTTCTTGGGTTAAACATCTAGTGTTAGAAGGATGAGTAAAAGAAGGTGAGTTGGTGTTACTTTCGATAGGTTTGTTGGCCACTTTAGCAAATGGTCAACGATTGTCAGTACCTAACTTCTCCTCCTGCAAGCAAGTAAAGGAAATAGTTGTTACCACTGTTCATGATTGGCAAGCCTTGACTTCCCGTTGGATGTCAGCAGTAAACCCTTCAATAAATGTTTCTACTAATTGCCTTTCAAACTAATCTTTAACTCGATTGGCAAATTACTTGAATTGACTCTAATATTCGAGGATGGTAGATGTTTGGCAAATTGTTGTGAGCTCTCCGTCAACATTGTAATATTCCAAGGGACCAAATTGCACAAGAAAGCCTTTAGTCAATTCAGCCCACGTTGAAATTCCACCACATATTTTGACTCAATTATATAATTGGATTGCATCACCTTCTAATTGAATAAAATTACTTTCAACTTTAAAGAACTCTGACATACAATGGAAGTGAAAATATTTTTCAGCCCAGGAGATTCAACCTATAAGATCATTGTCGTCCCAGCAGGAAAATTCTACCCTTGTGTGTGGTTAAGTATAGTTAAGATTGGTATCTCCATAGAATTCCACAAGTTCTTTTTGTTTGTTAGCAGATCTAAAAGTATTGTTTCGTAACTTCTTTTATTCAATAAAAAATACCACGTATTTAACATCTTGAAAGTCTTGCATGAGACATAATAATTCTTCTAACTCTAAATATCTTGACATCAGAATTAGAATAGTTGTGTGAATATATATTGTAAAATCACAAATTGATGATACGCAAAATTTTCTCTTTTTTTGCAATAAGACAAAGGGTATCTAACACTTTTTTTTTAATAGAATAAAAATAAAATCCCTAAGAACACTGTTCTGATAGAAGATGATAAGTACTTATAATTTTGAATTAAAGATTTTGAAATAAAGATTTGAAATTTGGAATTAAAAATAAAAATTTTGTAAAAATAAAAAAAATTATCATTTTAAAGAAACTAACCTCTAATGATCGCTTTGAGAGAACCGACTTAAATGTTTTAATAATATTATTTCTTGGTTGAATCTAAAAGTTATAAATTATTACAATTATATAGACTTGACAGACTATTATTAGAGATCTCATTCTGACTATTAAGTATATAATTATGCCTATTAATTCAAAAATAATAAAAAATAATTATTAAATAATAAAAAAAATTATAGCTAGTACTGGGTATCGCATCAACTGTGTGGATATTTGTTATATGGAACAATGCCCACGCATCTGTGCCAGCCTGGGATTAGGACATCAAGGAGCTACAACTTCCTCTCATCTTTTAGCTCAATTGTTACGTCTTGTAGGCAGTACACATATCTCCTCATGTAAGCAGCATATAAGAAATAACCTACCTCTAAAGGGAAATCTCCAATAAACAGCCAATAAGTCCCTTCCTTACTAACATGAATTTCAGCTTCCAATGTACACAAGGAATCTTGTTTTACACCTTAATCCAGCAATTAAGACCTATATAAAAACAATCGAAGTGGCATAAACACAGAAACCAATGGAGAAGCTCCCGTACATAAAGCTCCTGTCTTCACCAGCAAAACCTCTTTTTCTGCATTAGACCACAAATTATTTGATCTAACAATTGTGAAAAGCGACCAAATCTGGTCTGCTCTAAGTGCTTGAGAAAGGGAATATTCTTCAACTTACCCGAAACTTGGCTTCTTTTTGACCATCTATATATGCAAGAAGTTCTTCTTGTCTGATTAAAGCATTATGTAGAGCCTGTAAGGAATAAGTACTAGTTGGAAATATTCTCCAATACAGCTCAACGAACAACAGCAAAATGATTTACTCTGCGCACTTAGGAACTTCAACCATGAAACTACTAGTTGGACCAATGGTCCTCATATTCAGAGAACCTTTACCTACTTTTTTGAGTTATTTTCTTTTTGGAAAATGCACCCACTGTCAACCATTTGATGCCACCCTCCATCCATTTAGAGGACAAAAGGAAATACAATTTTTCTTCAAGATAATAAATCTATATAAATTTGTCACAAGTGTATTCACAAGTCACAACTATGACAGTTACTTGCACATGTAGAAAAAAGGTTGAGGAGAAAGGGAAAGATTTATAGCCTTGAGGCCATATGTAAAATCGGAAGGTTCTAAAAGATGATATGCCAAGTTGCAAACATAACATAAAATAGAGCATCTTTCTCTATAGATTTGGGCAAATTTTGTTGGGATTCATTTTCTGGCAGAAATGATAAATTTAGAGGCAGATAAAAAGGAAGCAAAACACTCAACAACAACCACAGCAGGATGGTACGTATTATACAAAGAATAAGAAATATTATAACCTTTTTTGTAGTAATTAGCTCAGCTTCTAATGCTTCCACACGATAGACAGCAGCATTTAGCAATTCTTCTTTCTCACATGGCATCTCAAAAGCCTTTGTCTGTAACATGTTAACCTTCTCCTCAAGTTCACTCAACCTTTTCAAGACAGATGCAAGGAGGCCAGCATCTATGATCTTGGGTTCAGTAGTGCGAGTTTTTAGCTCATTGGGCACTACATTTGAAACCAAGCTACCAATCTCTTGGACTGAATCAGATGCAGAATTGTTCTTAGGCACCCAAAATGCCAATGAACAGACCAGAGTAACAAGGGTTGTGAAGAAAGCTACAAGCACAGCCCAAAGGCGAGGAAAGACTCCTGGACTTTTTTCTACACTTGGCAGAGATGGTGTCCCTACAATGATTTTCACTAGATTTTCTCAGTATCAGATTAATATGGCAGCATGGCAAATAATGAAAAGAATAATTATCCCAATTTTGATTAGTGAGAAAAGCTAGAATCATTCCTAGGAGAGTATGAGAGGTGAAAGAAAGAATATATTTTCCTAATAAGCAGATGTTTGCCATGCAATGTTTAAAACTATAGATTATAAAAAATTTTCCACCACTGAGGCCATGATCAATTACTGCCAAACAGAATTTCTCCATATGATAGAGTGTAATTGCAACAATAGTTTAAAGAGGAACAAATCTAAAAATGTAGTCAAAATTTGCTAACCTGCAGAATTATATGGCTGCTCTGAGGACACATGTTTTGTCAATTCATCAACTACAGTCTTTTCAACTATTGGTAGATATTCATCATATTCAGAGGCACCACCAAAAATGACCTTGCCAACTGCTTTTCCCTTTACAAGAATCCAAAAACATCAGTTTTACACCTGTACTTGCAGTTAATCAATTACTTGTTTCTCGATGGAAATTTAATGGGTGTCAATATTCTTATTGCAACAAGTTTGAATAAATATGAACAATGATGCAAAACAAATTAATGCATTTATACCAAAGGTTGGCTAAATTAAGAGACTAGGTGATCCCGCAATACCCTTCCAGTAAAAGCAGACAAGAAACCCTAAATTATTTGACCTGCAACTTACTATTCCAGCAGCTTAAAAATTACTTTGTTCTGATAGAGTAGACTACAGAAAAGTGGACTATGTAGCCAACATGGTAGCAGTCATTGACCTAACTTGTTTATAGAATAAAAAAGGATAACACAGACATTGAAAAGAAGTGCCCTCATATAGATGTTACCACCACAACTTTTATTACGTTTTGTATATGCTTGAATCTGCATTCATAGATATGAATGGGTGTACAATGGAATACAGACTTACCTGATTTACAATAAGAACTTCTCATTGGCAAAAACTTTGCTCACAGAAAATCTCTGTTATTATCTGACTTATTGAAATAATGTTTAGAAATATTGTCATTCAGTGGGTTCATTTAAGCTAAACATGCTTCAAGGGAATGAAGTATTTCAAATTGCCAAATATCAATATCAGCTTGATGTCCACATGAAAACCCATGATCATAAGTATCTGGTTTTCAAAATTTCAAAATAATAGACCAGATAAAGGAAATCAAGCTGCATGAGTGCTTGGTTCAACTAAGAACTAACAGCAGCAAGTTCAGCTTAATACAGGAAATTAACATTTTGTTCACCAAGAGACATGCTCAAACATTATACATTCATGGGCTCAGAGAAGCATA
Source organism: Ceriops decandra (assembly GCA_020615895.1). NCBI lineage: Eukaryota > Viridiplantae > Streptophyta > Magnoliopsida > Malpighiales > Rhizophoraceae > Ceriops > Ceriops decandra. Next base: position 5,908,689 of record JAHLGO010000381.1, on the reverse strand, counting down.
ACAGAACAAAAACTGCAGTTGCAATCAAGCAAAATATTTTTAAATTCCAAACCAAATCAAATATAACCTCATCAAACAAATCCTACTGAGCTGGATGCTTTTGATTGTTCAATACTACCAGGAAAAAGAACCTACTTCACAGACAGGAGTCAATCTTGGAAGCAAATAGCTCCTGGTTGGTTTAGAAGAAGCAATGCCCTCCACTTCAGATCCTGATTCAGCAGTAGATGCATCACTTGTTTTCACCTGACTTGGCAAGAGTTATCAGAGTGGTGTTAGAAGACATTCAGAAAATGCAATCACAAGATAATCACAAAAATTTTATTGTGAAAAAAAGGTCTATTATATACCATAGGACAGCGTGGCTTATCACAAGAAATTATCCTGCCATCAACATTTGAGATTGTTATTATTTTCCTAGCATATAGTGCTTCACCACTAAAAATAATCTGCATGCCAAGGTGGAATTATGCTGCTTTAGGATATGCATGTTCTCAAATAAATGGACAAGAAAAAAATGGTGTGGTAAATGGCATGCAACAGAACAATCAAAGATCTAAGATGAAGAAGGAACCTTTAAAATGTAGGGGTCTTTCCATGGCCCCTTATCAGATTTCATGCAACCTCCCTGGTCAGCACAAGAACAGATACCACCTAGAAACTCAGGCAACTCGCTAAAAAGAATCCAGAAGCATATTAGGATAGAACAGTAATTATAATCAGGGGAACAAAACTGGCAAAGCTACAATTATGCCCTCTGGTTACCTGGCATCAATTATTTCTTGTAATTTATTCTGATACTTGCTTCCAAGAACCTGAGATAAAATCCTAAAATTAGATGATCCTAGCATTCACTTCAGATAAACACATGGAAGCAAACAAAATAAACTAGAAAAGAGAAAAATAAAACAAAAAAAATACTTACATGAATTTTTGATGCTGTTTTGGGATCAAGAAAAGACTTCACTGTGTTCCAAAGCAGCTTAAAACCAGTGCCAGCATTAACAATAAACATGTGGTGAAGTGTCTGCAAAATTCATGTTAAACTAGGCAGTGGAGGGCATAATCTCTATTTTTTCAAATCCAACTTATAACAGAGTTGCTTCCTAATTTTTCTGAGAAATTATAAGAACAATCATATACCTCAGGGTAGTTGTCATTATCAACCTTCTGCAGTTGCATGATAAGTTCTCGTGCAGGTTTTGTTAAATTTTTTAAACCCTGAAATAATTTCATTCCAACAAGCAATACAGCATGTAAGCATCTCATTGCTTGCATACAGAGAAAACAGAGTCTCCACAATACAAATAATAGATCAGATTGTGATAGAAACAACAACAATGACAAACACAATGGGGCATACCAAGCCTTCAACATCCAAAATAGTTGTACTGGAAGATATATGTCTCTTTGCAGCAATAGAGCAAGCAGGGAATTTAATTGCTAAACTCTTCTCAAATTCCTGCACATGGTATCTCACATACCGTTCCAAAGTGGTCACCTGCATGAGTTTGCTGGGTTCAACTTTCCCAAGCCTTTCAATGTAAACAGGTCTTCCTTCCTTATCTACACCATGATAACCCTGTGGGTAGTACTCTACAACTTCATTCAATTCACTGAACTCAAAATCCTGAAATGAAATCGTCAGCAGCTCATAAACAAAAATGCAATAACCAACTGCAATGGATAAAACATATGAAAAAACATTTTATGAAACAGAGCAACAGAATACCTGGTATTAACTTCTAAGACTTGAATGTGGCCAAGAAAAAATGAACAAGAAACACAAAAATGCAAACAAAATTACAGTCCTAGCAAAGCCCTTAGATAACATTACCTCCATAATTGTATCAGTACCATAGTCTTTCCTCCACTGGAGCATTTTAGCCCACATCTGCTTTGCTTTCTCAATATCAAACTTCCTTGCTTTTAAGAACCTATGAACCAGTTAAGCAAGGACGTTAAGGAGTGCAAGTAAGCAATAAACTTGCAGGCTTGATATCAAATTTCAACCCAAAACTTTAATTCATTAAGTTTATTGGCCTTTTTCACTCATATGTTACGTTTCTCTCTCACTTCTAACATGGAATTCTTTAACCACACAATTCTCACTTGAAATCCCAACACTAAACACCATGAAAAATCTAAAAATTTTATACCATGAAGTCAGAGCTCATAAATATATATACTGTCTTGCAGAAATAATTCATTGATAGTTTAAGTTTTTGGAAAGCTAATATAGACAATGGACTACCATTGGTTAAAAATTTTTGGATTTTGGAAGGAAAAAAGAAATGAAATAAAGCAATCCACCATTCAGCTTCAAAGAAAAGAATGAATCTTTGGCTTGTTGATGAGTTTTGGATGTTGGCATTTTTTGCCTTGCAGAGTTCAACTAAACAACTAAAACATGTTATTTAACCACCCTTCTTCCATTCCTTCCTCTTCTTCAGAAAATATGGGCTCAGAAAGAAGAAGAAAAGAGAAGGTTCTTCCCTTCCAAAGATTCAAGTTCAATTATTAGCCAAAAGCCATGATAACACCAAAAACTAATACGGATTAAAAAAAAAAAAAATTGTTAGCATAACTGGGTACAAAAGTCGAAGGAAAGAAAGATCACCTGAGCAGCATATGGTAATCATCGTGTCTGTGGGGAAGCAAGTCATCCGCCATGAGAGCACGCCTAAACAAATCAACGAGCCTTACCTCCTCGACATCCCTAAGATCTTCAATTGCAGCAGAAGAAGTCCATTGGTCAGCACTCTTTTTCTTGCCCTTTTTCTTAAGGGAACGCCTGAATTTACTAGAAGCCCTCATCGCTTTCCTCTTCAAAGTCCCAATTGCAGTCTTCCTCTCTTCCTCCGAGTTCTCCAAATCCGATTTCCGTTCTTTTCTCTCATCGCTACCCGAGGACCCTTCAAAGCCTGCAAAAGCATAACACAATAATGAAATTTACTCTAAATTCAACTGGCCATCAGAATTAGACAGCAAAAATGACCAAATAAAATTGAAAAGAAAAAGAAAATTACAAAAAAAAAAAAAAGGAAGGGACTAACTTCAATTAAGAAAATTTCTACTTATTATCCATGCCAGAACATACAACGAAAGTGTAGCAATGAACAGAAAATTCGAATTCCAAGATTCCAGCCAAAAAAAAAAAAACAAAACAAAAACAAAAACAGGGAAAAGGGAAATAAAGAGAGAAAGAAAAATTGAGAATCCAAGATAATACTCGAGAAATAAGAACTGGCGAAAGAAGAGGAACATTTAGTACTTACAGGAACTCGCGAAGCGTTCCAAGGGACTCGACATGTTTGTTTGTTCAGCAGTCAAAATTAAAAATCGGTTACGAAAATGAAATTAAAGAAGAAAGACGAAAAGACACCAATCTAACAAAAATTAGAAACGATTTGAATCGGAAGAAAGAACAAAGACTGTATGGTTGAGCTCATTCGGATCCGACGAATTTGATGTACTTCTTCTTCTTCTTCTTCTTCTTCTTCTTCTTCTTCCACTTCCACTATCCTTGAATAGACCCTTCTTAGACTACTGCCGCTCCAGCTGGCCGAGAGCGGAACAAAAAAGCAACATAGAGAAAGCATGAGAGAGAAAAAAAAATAAAATAACAAGCCGAAGAAATTCACACACGCAGAATCACGGAGAGAGAGAGAGAGAGAGAGAGAGAGAGTTGAGAGACGAGAGAGGTGCGTGTAGATACGGGCTAGCCCTTTCTTCCGGTGGTTCGTTACGTATGCGGTACATATGGCCACGTGGCATCAAGGAAAGGACGACGAATGGCAGTTCTTCTATCGTGGCGGGATTTTGCTCCCTGCCATTTACGGTGCTTTGTTTTGCTCATTTAATTTTCGGTGATTTTTTAATAATAGATAAAAAAAACAATTTTTTTAAATCCAACTAATTTCACATTTTTATCCCACATTCTTTTGTAAGCCCTTCGCCACATCCTTAAATAACTTATTTTCAAAATAAGTTAAACCCTATAAAATTAATAATTTCCTTTTGTAATTTGTTATCCCATGGTCTTATGTAACTTCTTTACCATTTAGGTCTTATGTTCACATTCTAAGTTAACATACCTACTAAACACCTAAAAAATTCAAATTCAAAGGAAATAAATGATTAAAACTTTTCATAATTTCAAATAAAGAATAACTAATAATAAAATAAATGTTCTTATTAGATAAAAATTTTACATGCAACAAATAATCATTTAACATTTTTAATTTTATTCAAATAATAGCATACAACAAAGTAAAAAAAAAAAAAGTTTGATTAATTATGTCAATTTATCTAACTTATCCTACAAAGTCTTCCAAAAATAATTCAAAAACTTTGTATCTAAATTTAAAACAATACTCTAAGGTATATCATGTAAATGCACTGAGGTATATCATGTAAATACACTATCTCTTAAAAGAAAAATTCAACCATATTGTTTAGATCATCAATTTTATGGTACAAGATGAATTCAATTGGATATTCTATTTCCCTCTAAAGTAGTAAGCCACTTAGATCTTATCTTTGGGAAAAATATCATCAAATTCTTATAAAAAACAAATAACAACACTAAGTAAAAAAGGATTAAGTTTTTCAATATTAAAATAAACATATTTGTACAAAAGTATAATCATAAATTATTTTAAATTAAAAAAAACTCTTTTAATATTATTCTCTTTTACATACAAATTCTTAATTTTTTTTCCTTTGTCCTTTTTTTTTCTTAATTTTTTTGACTCTTTTTTTTTAATCCTCAATTGATCATTATATTCATGTTGAAATATTAAAAGTATAGAAGTAATAAGTTTATCATTTATTACAAAAGAATACTTATTCTTAAACTTATTATGTATTATACACCAACCATATTGTTATGATTTTTTAACAAAATATGTCCACTATTTAGGGTATAACATTACATAATAACTCATCAATGTATTTCTTAATAGCAAATGATACTAACACCTACTTATTTATCTTAATATTCTTATATTTATTTTTAACCATTGAAACTTATAAGACTTAAAGGGTAGTATGGTAGGTGAATTAAACTTTTTTTAATTAAAGTAGTGCTATAGCTACACTTATACATTTACTTTCATTAATGATCATACTACATATCTTATCTTTAATATGGCATCATGTAAAAATAACATCATCTCCTAACACTTCATTATCTTCCTTGGTTTGTACATTTAATGTTCATTTAGCCACCAATACATCTCCCTCAATTGGGTATTCCTCTCCATCACTTGTATCTTTTAATGGTAACATGGAGTCATCATTAAACTTATTTTTTATCTCAATATTACCATTACCCCTGTAACACCATGATACACTTATTTGGATATTAAGATATAATATGTCCCTTTTTTAGATATCTAATATCTTTATTTTTACTAGTTTAAGAATTAAAATTACCTTTATCTTTACTATGACTCATTTCCTCACTTTTATAAGATTCAGGGCTTGTAATTAGTCCTCTCCTTTTTTTTGCTTTAATTTGGCTTTTAGGATGAGGTGAAATCCAAATTTTATCCAAACTATGTAGAACTTTTCCATTTAAGTTACCTTTTAACTTTTATTATCATATGCATCATATTCTCTAACTCTATATAATGATGCACTTTAACTATATTAGCAATACCTTTATTCAACCCTTATAAGAACTGAACTATGATTACTTCACCATCTTTTTTCACATTAGTTCGAATTATGCCAAGTTTCATCTTTTTATAGTAACTTTTCACACTTTTGATGCGTTGAATTAGCCATCGTAACTTTAGTAAAAATTTCTATAATAATGATAAAAGATTAACATCTTCCTCACAATAGCTTTTATTTCTTTCTATGTATCAATAATCCTCTCACAGCTCCTTCTTTTAGTCAAAACAAATTAATCTTGCTATAACAACATAATCAATAAACTTAACGACAATAAGTTTTACCTTTTTCTCTTTAAAGTAGTTATGATAATCAAAAACTAATTCAACTTTATTTTCTTGTTCTAGGCAGGCTTCAAAAATCATTTTCCCCTTAGAACAAAAGAATTTTCACAATCCTAAGTATCTTACCTCCTAAAATCTTTTCAACCCATTTTATTATTAACAATTATAACCAAAATAGCTAAATCATTAAATTCATTATCTTTCACAACATCTTCACAACCAGAAAGATCATAACTTCCATGCTACCTTTACACTTTACTCTTATATTAGCTTGCTTTTCCTTTTTATCTCTTATATCATCAAATCTAATGTTTATGCATTTAAATTATTATTGTATAGTTTTGATCATAAATGACATATCATCACCTCCTTTTATAGTTATACCTTTCTCTTTGGAAACTATAGTATTAATTTTGTACAAAATAATTAAGATACTTTACAAAACATTCTCTCACATCTTTTACTAAAAAATGATGTCACACATCCTTATATTGATACTCTTTAAGACTTTTTCTTAATATGTAGTTATATTTTTACTTTTTATTACTCAAATTTTCCCTTTTAACTTTTTAAAGAACTAAATAAGATAAATCAAGAAAATTAATCTTGAATAAACCAAACTTATAAATATAAAATAAATTGGATAGAATTGAACTAATGAAAAATAAGAAATTAGAAAATGAAAAAGGATCATAAAGGTAAATAAATTTAATGAATTAGATTCAAAGAAAATAAGTTAAAGTATTAAACTTGAAGTATAGATTTAAACAATAGAGCAAAAAAATAAATGATAAAATTAAAGTCCAACTATGTTATTATTGTAACTAGTTTGACCAAATTATTTAGTTATTATCTTAATCACTCAAAATTGACTTTTTTTTTCATTTTTTTCTCTTTTTCTTTTTTTTTTCAAAAATTTTAAAAATATAAACTAAGGTTTTAGATTCAAAAAAACAAAAGGTTTTAAAAAGTGACTAAAAAAAGGAACAAAAGAAAAAAATCAAATTAATATAAGTAAACTTGATTTAAAACTAAGTTTTAATACTAATTAATTTAAACCATAAAGACATTATCGAAAGACTTTACATATACAAAAAATTAAACAAAAATCAAAGAAAGTTAAATCAAATTTTAATTACATAAAACCTAAATCTAATATTTAAAGGAACATAAACCTAAGGTATAAAGAAGAATATGGATACTACAGTCTACGAAAAAATAAAATAGATTTAGAAGTGGTAAATCAAGTTGAACATCATAAAAATAGTTATTTTTCATAAGTTTTTTAGTATTTAAAAGAATTGAAGGAAAAAAATTTTACTTTTTTTATTTTGCCAATAATTTATCTCATTTAATAATACATCAAGTTTATTTATAAGTTAAATTAACAACTTTAACCTTGTAGATAAAGATAGAATTTTTTAATAAGTTGACAGTAAATCTATTACTATTTTTTACATGTTATTGTAAAAACTCTTATAATTACTTAATATAGACTCATTTGATATACTTATACAATTAATAAAATCTTCATTCACATTAAAATATACTTTATTTCCCTTTAAGTTTGAATTAGCTTATTTAATTCAAAATTTTTCAATCAATTTACTAAATGTTTGTTTCATCCTTTTAACTCTTTAAGGTGTTATTGGCTTTTCTTAAGTACTAAATAGATCCTTAAAAGTTTTCTATGTATCCCATCAAGAGAATGAGAGAGAAAGAACAAAAAGTTTTTAAAAATATTTTTTTATGTATTTTAAAATTAATTTATTTTAATTTTTTAAAATTTAAATAAAATACTACATGACACTTCAACATGTAATGTCATAGATTTTAACAATTTTCATTTAAGAAAATTAACAGTATGCTAGATTTGTTACCAAAAGAAAAAAATTATAAGATTACCAAATTATCACTTTTAAAAGGTTAGGATAAATTTACTATATGGTACAAAATTATGGACTTATTTGTATATCAACTCTTTTATTTATAGGTATATGTTTTCTTTTTGGATATGAATTCTAATTTGTTATTTCAAATGGTGATATTCTGCTTCCAACATTTAATTTTTCTCTTTATTTATAAAGAATTTTATTTGTGAAAATGATATATATATATATCCATGTTAAGTTAATAAAAAAAATTAAGAAAATACAACAATGTATTTGTGAAAATGATTAAGAATTTTATTTGTGAAAAAAGACTTTTCCATATATATAAAAAAAAAGAACAAAATAAGTTATTTTAGGAAGTGTGATTCTTGATGGAAAATGAAATTAATGAGGCTTTTTATATTGCTTATTCATCCACTGTTCCACAGGCTAAGTTGCGGCTTTGAGAAATGATTTAGAAACTCTTGAACTTTGTATTTTCGACTTTCTTCATGGTTAAATTTTATTTGACTCTCTCTTTCCAATTTATTATTATTTGTTTTCATCGGTTCCACAGGTTTTAATTGCAATAATCTCATCCAAAGCTTGCCAGGTAATAATATTCTTCATTTCTTATTGCTTATAGTTTTAAAATGATTGTTCCGCAATTTTATGTTTTACGTACAGATTGTTCAAATGTGACATGAATTGAAACTCTGAATGAAGAATTAGGTGTTGAAAGACAAAAGGGGTAAAAAAAAAAAAAGATAATAATAATGTTGGCATTGAGCATTATCGTTGCTAAAAATTTTGGACTTTTGCTACGCTTCGTCACAACATTGATGCTTTTCTTTTAATGACCATATCAAAGAAGACACAGGGAATGATTCAGAGAGCTTAAGCAATCTAAATTGTCAACAAACAAAGAATCAAGGGGTGTGGTCTATGGTAGCCACGATATGGTCTTCAAATCTTATATGATTTTTTTTTTTTATAAAAAAAAAAAAAATATCTGATGCTCCTAGAGTGCATTTCAACCTCATCTAACTAAATTGATACCCTTAATAAAATATCAAAAACCCACGCCACGTGCAGATCGAACCCTAATTTCCAAGGAAAATTAAAATATAAAATTTCACAAACCTATGCTGCTTTTTCACTACAGGTAATACTAGAAATATTCACAGTTTAGTATAGTTAATCGAATCGTAAGAATTTAAAACCCAACTAAAAAAATTTTAATTTTACTACATTGAAAATCAAAATCAAACCAAAATTTTTTATTAACTGAAAAACTTAGTTAATCAGGTAATTAATTGAATTCAAAAAAAATATTTAAATATTAATTAAACCTTAAAAAATATTTTGATGTGATTGTTAAAAATTTTATAATAATAATAATCATTATTAATTGATTATTCAAAATATAATAATAATTTATTGATATTTGTTTATTCTTTATAATTTTATGAGTAATGTATTTTTCAATATTGTTAGAATAAAAAATAAAAATATATAAAATAGCATTTTTGTTTACTTCAATTAATTGTAATTGTCTAAAATTTAAAACTGTAATCAAATAAAAAAAAAAGTAATTTATATCGTACAGTTAAACAAAATTTCAATTCGGTTAACATTTTTTTTTTTTTTAATCTTTTTCCATGCCCTTGGGCAATCGTCATAGTCAGCGTAAGTGGTGGCTTGTCCCAGGAAGTGTCCCTTGCACCGAGCATAGAAAAGAAAGAACGATACTACATGTCCGACACAATGACACGCACCGGACACAGTACGGGTACGGGTATGTTGAAACTGTGTCCGATAAACAAATTGGAAAATAAATTCAGATCTGCACGTTGAATACGACGACGACGATCATAATAATAATAATAATAATACGTAGTCTAAGACACTGGAGATATGATAGCAATGGATGGATCTGTATGGTTCGACGATGATTGAGATGTTGAGAGCCGATACAAAGCCCTTGGAGACTATATGGTGGTGGTAACGGCGATTAAAGTCTGGCCGCATAGAGGTCGAATTTGTTGTCGTCGGCGTTAAATCGCATTTGAAGAATTCTTTCTCTATGTACCCAACTGAAAAAGGAATATAACCCACCTGATAAAATTAACGACAGCCGAGGACCGAGAGCTGGTGGAACATAGAGGCAGCTGGCTAGGGCGTAGCGTTTCCTCGTGCGAGAGATAGGGAGACGGATGGTGCTATTTTTACGCTAAAGGGATACTGAGGTTTTACCCTGGTTTTGTTGTATCCGCATTTTATTTATTTATTTATTTTTATACACGGTATCATGTTGTGCCTGTATTTCATAGCTTGTATCAGATCCTAAATGAATATAAATAAATTATCCCAAGCCAAGCCAGACTTCCACCTCAATTCTGCAACATAATTGCTAACCTTGGGGGCAGACAAAAAAATCATCAATTAAGCTACTCCCCGGATCAGGCTGGGTCAAGACAAAAAGCGTTTTTTGAACTTAAAAATTGGAAACCGCCCACCTGGCACACTTTGGCAGGTAAACAACCAAGGCTCACTTGCACTGTGCACTGACCAAGACCAGTCTAAAAGCGAGAGAACGAAAATGGGAGGAAAACCATCCTGAATACTGCACCAAACCATTTCCAGGTCCCAGCAATTCCACAAACCGGGAACAAAGTACTTTTAGCGATGCTTAAAAGTTAAAAAGCACTGAGCAGCAACGCATTTAGTCGACCGGAAACTCATACGCCACTAAGCGAAAATTGGTTTTAGGTTCCATTGAAGAGAACCAACCAGTGTTAGTTGCTTCAACATTACGAGGAAAGTTCACCTATACACACATTCACAATCTTGCTCCATACATATATTGGTAGAATGGTTAAGAGATGTGACTGACAACTGCTGCATGTAGCAACCTCATCAACCTCCAACAATGGTTTTCTATGTACAAAGATTGCATCCATGTGAAACAACTGAAATAAGAATGAATAACCATCAGTTAAATTATTAGAAGCATATATAGTTAGCTTTTGAACTGAAATATGAGGAATTGATGAGCTTTTTCACCGGTTATGTATATTTCTTCAGGTTCCTTTTAGCCCGAAATTGACCAAGTTTGTCCCTCCATTGAGCTGTAGCAAAGAATAATAATTATGAAGAGGTGAACATGCTACCTTATGATGCCAATATAATTAACTCCTGACAATTTAAAATTGGACTATTCAATGTGGTGAAGAAATGAAATAAAGATACATGGGGCTGATGATCCACTTGCAATCTAATGAGTAGAAAATTCTACACCAAGACTATCAGAAATAATGTTGTAGTGGCAACAGGTAATTGCTGACTTCATATTCAATTGCAACCTTACATATAAAAGGTGGGTGGGTGCTACAGAAAAAGCATGATAGTAAATTGACCTTGCATCAAATTAATGAGACAAAAGTCCAATTAGTTCAAAAAATTTCCAAAATTTTGAATACAACATAAATGATAAAACCGGCTCCTCCTTTCATCAAAATATCTGAAAATAAAAGAAATGTGTGAAAAATATTTGAATGTGTCACACACATACCAGCATCATTGTACCGTTCCTCAATGGCAGCCACCAACATGTTGCGCAAAAGATTAAATTCCTTGGTATCAAGACATGGCTGACCAGTAGGCCTGAAACCAAGTGGATTCCAGTAATTAAACCCTTCTCTTTCTGAGAAACAGATGCACAGTTTGTATGGCATCTAAACCTACTTTTGAAATCACCGATTCAGTTATCAATTGCAGAGAGTTACTGATTCAACCAGTTATGATAACAAACCATGTATGTAGACCACGAGTTACTTCCTAATTAATTGTTTCTTGAATCCAGATACTGAGTTTAGTTGACGCAAAACCTTCCCTATCAGAATGAGCAATTAGACGTGCAACATTTGACAACAGAATTATGATTACATTCTCTTAGACAAGCCATCATAACCTGTGCCAGCTACAATGCACCAATAGCTTCCACCAAGCCATGGTTACAGAAACACATAACAACCAGGACATAGCAGCTCTGGTGACCAGAAAAAGAACAATCCCCACCTCTATCAAAGTGATAGAGAGAGAGAGAGAGAAGGAATAAATCTCTAAGCATTGCAACACTTACCTATCTAGTTCAGTGAATAATAAGCCATCTGAAGCATGAGAATGTGTTAGCCTTCCAGATTCAATGACTCTCATACCATCACTGTATGCCAGGTATTTGTTGACCTGTATTGGTACCTGCATGGCTTATGCACGAATAAACCTTAGGATAATGCAAAACACACATAACTGTGCCAGGTTTCATTTAAATCCACAATAAGCAATTACAGATTTCCTGCCAATCAACTACATTGTCCACATTAGTTTCAGGATGCAGAGAGTTGAATGGACCCAGGAAAAACAAAAACAAAAACAGGAAACATGAATAGGGAGTACCTTGCATCTCACTGCAATATTTATGGCATCAGAAGGACGAAGATCAAAGCTGATACATTCTGTATTATTACCCATCTGTTATACCATCAAAAACTGTCACCAAGCATTTACCTTCCAAGATTGTACATGTGTTTTTGCAGAGAATTTTAACTAACTTACAACAAAATGAGGTGTCATTACCTTTGTGAGGTACAACTGTGCAAAATATGCTTCATGCACTCTCTTAGTAACCCTTACAAGTCTGACCTGGAAAAGAGGACCATGCAACACAAACAAGGTTTCAAGAGGAAGGAACATTGAACTGAATTAACAGTCTCAATAGTGATAAAATAAATCTCCACCACTGACTGGCAGAGACTTCCCAGCTTACATCCTAAAATAAGTCACAGAGGTAGACCTATACATTTCCCATGCACTGAGCTTCACCACTGATTTTTCATTTTTTCTTTCCAGTCAATCTTGACCATATAAAAGGAAAATGAAGGTGAAGAATAAGAGAAAACAATAACTTACTTCATAGCCCATTTTGTCAATCATCTCCTTCATCACTTGATACATTGTTGGCCTAGCCTGAAATCAAAGCAAAATTACAATGTTTTACAGCACTTTAACAAAAAGGATAGAAATTGTTAAAAACCAAACTTGACATCCTCAATCCAAGAAAAGAGGCAATTAACAACATACAATTTGAACATTACGCACAGCTGCCATGAGTAAAATGCTAGGCATCTCCACTGCAATCAAAGCAAGATTAAAGGTTGGCAGAATGAGGAGAAAATATCCAACATAAACAAACTTTATTACTGATAATAGCAGCTATCAGAAAAGAATGCACATATAAACAATTGACCCAAAAAAATTGAAAAGGGATGCACTTACAAACAATTATCGGGAGAAGAAGACCAGTTCCATCTTCCATCTTCAATACGATTGCAGGATGTGGAGCATAGTCCGGCAAGTGCCCTCCTTGGGGATTGTTATGGACACATCGTAAATGTCTCCCATCCCTCATTTTGATTATGAAACCATCTGCTCCACTCTTGACCTCAACTACATGAAGGAACCCAGAAGGTACGTTACAATTTATGATACCAGTAATTAATATAAACAAAATGGCTTGAACAACTTTTCTTGACAAGGTGACACAGATAACATACCATCCAATATCAGCAACAAGAAGCTAAACTAATTCCAAGACCCATTAATTTAATGAATTAGATGTGATATAGCCTTACCGGCTTCAACTACGCTAGAGTTAACATAATCTTCGTCGTTTTCATTGAAGTTCTCTGCTTTGCTCCCATTACCGTCTGCTGATGAACTGAAGGTACAGTGGACGCCAGTACACTTACGTGCATTTAGTTGACGATAAACACTACCCACCTTTGTCTTGAAACTAGCCATCTGCTTCAATCCCCATAGCTCACTTTTAAGAAGCCTAGCCTTCAAAAAGGGGTCATTCACGGGTAAAGAATAAGCTCCAACTTGTTTTGCTCGAACGGCAGGATAAATCACTGGTCCTTGCAATGACCCCATCTGAACCTTCCGAATCCTAAATAATAATAAAAGAAAACAGGCAACAGAAAACTCATAAGCTACCAGTTTAGTCCCAAAAGTACAGCCTACCATACGAATTGAGATAAAACGATATTGCGCAAGCGTTAAGACCTTCGATTCGGAATATGTTGGTGGGCCGGGGGGGGTGTGGAAGTAACTAAAAATTCAAAGTTTTATTCATTAAATCGGTCAATTCCACCAAAATAAAGCATTAAGATATCTCCCTTAGCGATCCAAATTTAGAAAGAGTCCCAAGTCTGTAAATTGTACTGAAACAATTGCTACGATTATTATCAACAAATCAATCAATCATATGCCCTAAGCGTACAAGGTACAAGATGTGAACCACACCTGCAAGTTCCTCTCAATCAAAAGACCAGTCGGTTACAAATTGCCCAAAACTTTTATCGCCTAAAGGACTTCGGATTTCGTCGAGAATCTCGGAATTCAAACTGACATAATGGCGACTGAGATCAGGTTTGCTGAAGGAAAAAGATCGAGAGCTTCAAGTGTAAGCAAAATCCGCGATTGGGGTTTCGGGAACCGACAACAGGAATCGGATAAAAGCAACGAGAGATCAATAGATAAGGATATATAATGAGATTCTTTTCCCTTTCTATTATTATTATTATTATTATTATTATTATTTTCGCTCGTTCTAAACAAAACTGACTAACAAAGGGATGGTGAGCTGAACAGTATTTATCCACTATAGTTTTTATGAAATGACGTTTGTGACCCTGATGGTGGGGTAAAGGTAATTTGCCTTTTGGGTTTGAGGGTTCCCTACTTCGCATGGCTCTGTTCAGGACTTCTCACCCACTTTGGATTCGGTAAGAAAAGGGTGGCAAGTTTTTTCCCCCCCTCCCCCAACGTCCTCCTTTTTTTTTTTTGAAGGGGCTCCAGGTTGATGACTGGATCTCATTTTTGTGATTGATGGGAAATTGAGCATCCAAAATTTTACAATTATTTTGAATATTAACTTTCCACTCCTAGTTAATTTCTTTTGAGTCAATTGATGCCATGACACTTGCTCAGTAAAATTGGAGAAATTACTGCGTAGACTAACTCTATAACCTGAACATGAAGTTGATAAATTGGGGAGAATGATTGAATTCTTCCATCTCAATTTGTAAGATAAAAATAAAGAAAAGAGAAATTTTAATTATCGAGTAGGATTGTTACTTGAATTTTGAACTTGTATGCACTTGTTTACAAGCCCGTTTTATTATGTAATTCTTTTTGAGGTTGCAAATACTGTGAAAATGCCGTTTTGATTGCAGCACAAGGATTCACCGTCCCTGTTGACTGCAATTTGTAACTTTGTTTTTTTTCTTTTTTCTTTTCTTTTTTCGCCTCTCTTTTCTCGGCAAATCCCGCCGATAGCAAGGATGAAAATTCGATGTTGGCGGTCCTTTTGTCGCTGAGTGCTACAAGATAAGGATCAACCACGCAGAAACGAAACCTTTTGTGTTTTAACGTATTTGCGACAAAAGGTGGTAACAAGACGAAAGAACGTATGCATACCACGGTTGACTCGAGGAGGACTCGCCAGATAGGATATGCATGCTTATAAAACAAATACAACGTCTCAATGACATTTTGAGAACAATCCCAATCCCAAAAAAGGCTTGTTTGATAAGCGAAACATAGTTATAATAATAATAATAATAATAAAAACGTACAAAAAGAATATGATGGTTTGGAAATTCGCAAGATAGGGCCTTGGCCAAAGGAAAGGAAGGAGATCGTGTAAATTACTTTCGTGTACACACGGTAGAAAAGCACACTCAACGATGAAATTGAACAAAATCTGAAGAACACGCCAACGAGGCATGGGGGCCTTGGTCACTGCCTGCAAAAAGCAGCAGTGATGGCACAAAGCCGAGAAAGGCCCACCGTGGCTCGAACATTACAATTGTTACGAGAACAAGATTTAGAGGGGTCTTAACCAAATGACTTCACCGCCAATGATCACCACACAATGAGCCATGTTAGTTCTTAGCTTCTAAATAATTTTGTTGGTCGCACAAAATTTGCGCCCATAAAGTCAGTCGAGTTCTTTGATCAAAACTGAAAACCAGTCACCCCAGCCCAGCCCAGCCCATTCCATTCCATTCTCCACTCTTTTCTGAAAATACAGAAGATTGGGGCCCAGAAACGTGGCTATGTGCTGGCGACGTCGGATGATGGAGTGGCTTAATATAAAATAAATCTGCTAATTGAATTTCTGCAAGCAAAATTTTAGGTGGAAGGGGGGCGTAAACGACTTTCTACTCAAATGGACAAAAAGTGTCGACCCCATGTACGCCAAACGTCGCTGGCGGCCAAAAATATCAGGATGACCGCCCCCGTGCATCGTCAGTACACAGAATGATTTCGGATGAGCCGCCCCTCCAAAATATCTGATTTTGACGAACCTCATGCGTTAACAATTTGGAAGCATATGGTACGATGATTTTCAATTTCACTATTTATTATTTCATATATTAGATATGAGTCTTACATTTGTCATATATCATGAATTAACGTGAGATATAACAGAAAAATATAAAGATAAATGAGATAGATTCATAAGAGAAAATCTTGATAAATAGAGATATTGATGTAAAATATAGAATGTATATTAAATTCTTTATTATTGACTTATCAATTAAATTTAAATATTTTTTTTATATAAAAATAAAATATGTTAGATTTTTTAAAATTTAATCTTATATATTATTTTAACTTATTTACTCTCTCTCTCTCTCTCTCTCTCTCTATATATATATATATATATATATATATATATATGACAATTTAAATTTGTAATATTTTTTAAAAAATCACATAAAATGTTGATTGACTGATAGATGAGATTATGATAGATTACTTATACTAAATTAGTTCTTTTTTCTCCTTTTCTTTCTCTCTTCTTTCGATTTCTTTTTTTGGTTGTTTTCCCTTTCTCCACCCAAACTTGGGACTTATCTTTCTTTATTTTATTTTTTCTTGCTTTTTCTCCTTTCTCCTTTAAGCGATGCTACCCCTACTGAGATTAGTTGCTGTTATGAAAGGAACTAACTAAACAAGTTCTTTGTTAAAATATTTATTTTTGGATATTAGTTTGGAGGGTTAATTTACTATAAATTGTCTAAAAATTTATTTGGATGTATAAGTAGTAACCATAGAAGATATAAAGAGTTAGATAAAATAGAAGAAATTATAACAATAGCAAGCTTGTAAACAATATGAATGGGAACTAAAAAAGTAAATTTCAAGTAAATAACTAGTAATGAGACAAATGGAGAAATAAAATGCTAAATTTAAGGATCAAAATAAATAACTTTATAAGAAAAATAAATATTTGAAATATAAGTGTTAGAAATGAAAACATTTTTTTTTTATTAGCTACTTCAAATTGAGATTTCGTTAACCATTTTTAGAGAAATTAGGATAGTTAGGTTAAGATTGGTAATTTGATTATGACCTTTTGAATAACATCTGTCATAATGATACATGCATGTTCACTAATTACTTAATAATAAAAAAAAGTTTGATTTGTTAGAAGATCTCTCATGGATATTTGGGGCACTTTCGAGACCAATTATTTTGTATGGTGTATCTTTCTTTAAAAGAAAAGAGTAGAAAATGGTGATGTTAAGGATTGTTGCTTTTTTTTTTTTTTTCCTGTAGAAATATTCTACACTTCTTAAAACTTTTCCTAAAATTTATTAAATATGGATTTTTTATATTATTTTTTTGACTTTGTTGCTTGATGTTGATAACCTTTTCTAATTGGCTATTAAAAGATAAAAAAATAAATTTTTTTATTGTACTCTTTTTTCCTTTTTTTTGTATATTTAGTTTTTTGCTTATAGACCTTGATTAGGAATTGGGTTCAAACTTGTTACTAGCCCTTAAAGCTCCTTAAACCCTTTAGAATTTGTATGATCCGTTAGGTAGAGGTTTGCTAGTTGGGCTTTCTTTGCTCTGTCACATTAGAATTATGCTTAAAGAGAATTTGTTCATTAGGTAGCCTAAAAGGAGTTGTTACCTTGTATTTTCTTAAATGTATTAATCTTTGGTTGTGGTGCTTAATTTCTTATATTTAAGGTTTGTAGACTTTTATTTATTACATAGAGCCTTGAGCCTTTGTCATAAGATTTAGACATTACCTATTTTGTCATGAGTTTGGAAGGAAAGGGTCACTTTAAGCGCCTAATGATACTTTAAGAAAAATTAGGATTTAGAGGATTGAAAGAGCAACCTCTTAAACTTTGACTAAGGCCTAATGATTAGAGATTTCATAATAATGCTTATTAGGCTTATTTGAGGACCTAATGAAGATTAAGACTCTCCTTTATAGGTTTATAATGGGTTAAGCTTTATTGTATTTAACCTTTTGTAATTTGTATTGGACTTTAATTAATAGACTTGGGCTTTTTAATTAATAGACTCTAGCTTTTTATGATAAATCAAAATTCTTATTTCATTTCATTCTTTTTGTTTTTTTATATTCTTGTTTTTTTCCTTTTTCTAATTTTTCTTTATTACTTTTTATTTTCTACTACTTCCTTTCTACATCCAAATTGAAATCAATTGTGATCCTATTATATGCCTGGAAAAAAGAGAGAAAGGGGAAAAAGAGAGAGAGAATAAATTTGTGTAGAGCTCTTTGATTAGGTTAGACAAAATAATGATACAATAGTTATTCTTCTTAGTGAGTTACTTCAAAATAAAGAAACAAGCAAAGGTCTTATTAGATCTTTATTTTGTTTACTTCTTAGTTGAATAGTGCCATAAATGTATAAGGGTTACTAATTTGGTCTATTATGATTTTGTTTGAAGCTTATGTGATAAGGATGCTTGATATACTTATGATTCAATTAAAGGAACTACCATAAATTGTTGATGTTCTTCAGATGTCTTCATTACAGATTTCATTCCTTAAGAGAATTTATGTTAGATTGGCTCATGAATTTAGGTGAAGCTGATTGATTTTCAATGATAACATTATTTGAAATGCATTTGAAAAGACTATAAAGGTCATAATTGATAAAGCATGAATAAATGACCTATGAGGATTGCATTAAGTTAAATTTCTAGAAGTAAGATTGACACTAACATGTTTGAAATTGCTTAAGATGGTGACATCACCTTAGCTTTCGAAGGTTTTGATTGCAAAGCATACTTGATCATGCTAAAAGTCACCATTCCAAACTTGCTTTTCTAATTTTTGTGATTGAATTATTCAAAGTGTAATTAACATGCTTGAACCTACTCAGGATGGTCGTATTTGCCTTAACGTTTGAGGATTATAATTGTAAAACACACCTTAACATTCTTAGAGTTGTCATTCAAAACTTGCTTCTTGTGTTCAAGCTTGTCTAACATGGCTACATCACCCTAACTTTCAAGGGTTACGATTGCAAACCATACTCATATATGCTCACATTTGTCAAGATTTGAGAATCTGATTTGAATAATCCATCAATTAGTTGTCCTTTTTATTAGTTTGTGTTTTGACTTTCTTTAAATGCCTTAGCAAATGAAATTGTCATCCACAAGCCTTTCTTAAATTCTTATTTATCTTTTTTATTTCCTTGCCTTTGTTTAGGAGTCTTTCACCTTTATGACACATTTTGATTTTACAAATCTCAATTCATAATTGAGAATTGTCTTTATAAGACCTATGATAGTTCTTTTACTTCCTAGTCATTATAATGCCTCTTAATTTTATAAATCTTTTGACTCTTAATTTATTGTTGATAACTACTTTTATACGCTTATAGCCTTAGCATTCCTTAGTCACTATAGCACCTTTTGATTTGTTTTTTTTTTTTTTCAAATTTTTAACTCCGAACTCACTGTTGAGAACTACCTTTATGTACTTGCAACTTTTGCATTCCCCCATTTATTGTAGCTCTTTTGATTTTATTTCATAGTTTTTAGGTCTTAATTTAGAACTAATTTTATTTGCTTATTGTTATCTTATGTTAATGTAGTATTTTTATATGTTTGTAGTTTCCTTTTCACCATATGAGCTTTTTATAAGGAAATGTAATCTATTCATACTTATTTTAGATGTTTATTGGCATATTTTAATTTTTGATTCCTTTGTTTAGATAGTAGCTATTTCTCATTATTATCTTTATTGCATTTAAAAATATTTCAAATGATTGAGGTAAAACCTTAAGAGAAAAATAATCTAATGAAAAATTGTGTTTGGAATTTTAAAAGAGTGAAAGATGCATTCCAACGTTTCTTTTACTACCTTAACATAGGGTGTTTTCAAAGGTCTTGAAATTAGTAAAGTAAATTCTACCCTAATTTCAATCAGCTTATTACTAATAATGAACATCACCTTTTGATGTAAGGTGGAAGGAATTACCTCAGCTAAATAAATTCATGAATGACCTAATAGGCAATTATAAGTGGTCTTGATGTCCATAACTTAAACCTATACATTAAAGGTGCTTGATCCCATTCATATAAATAGCTTAATAGTTCCTAAGACTTCTTGTTAGGTGTCTTTAAATGCCTTGACATTTGATGTTCCCAAATCTTATTGGCTCTTATGAATGATCTCTTTGACATTGTTAAATATCATCATACCTTACAGTCATTTTTGCCTAAGTTTATTCATGTATTTTAGTTTATAAGATCTTCTAATTTAGGTCATACCCCTTACTTTCGCAAAGTTAGATGTTGTTATAGGTATTGGGGTTGGTGCTGGTGGTAGATTTTAGGAATTGCCTTGGCAATTATAGTTTTGTGTTATTGCCAGACAAGGCATAATTAGCTGAAATATCTTTAATATGACATGATTCTTTTGATGTTTCAAAGATGGACCATACCATATTGATGCCCTGACTTTTAAGGTGTGATTTCAAAGTGGCCTTTATAGTAGTTTTCACTTAAATATGTCTTCATGAGATTGACTGACATGTGGTCATAAAGGAAGATTGATATTAAGATCTAGTTTCTTTCATTCCTTAGCTTTGTGTTTAAGTGTCTAGCAATTATTAGTTAAGTGTCTAATTTGACCTTAATGATACTTGCATTTGATATTGACATTGTACCACTAAGGATAAGATGGTTATAGTTATTATTTTTTAAGGATAGTAAGTAACTGATTTTGAATGAGCTAATGGTAATAGTTATATTCTTATCTTTTTTAGCTTAAAAGGCTTACCCATTGGCACTAATGTATAAGTATTAGGGTGAGGAGATCTCATTTAAGTCTTTTGATAAAAGAATGGAGATAACATATTAAGAAATTATTACATTGATCTTGGCATTAAAAGTGTAATAAGCATTTTGATAGAATAATAAAATTTTCCTTAGGGGTTATTGAAAGTCTAGTAAGAAGAGCAAATTCCTAATTAAAGATCTTATTTTGTCATTTGGACTTCACCCTCCTTCTTTTGGTTAATACTAACCTTTTTGACTTTTGTAGCTTGGTAGCAGCAACAATATTCTTGCCTTTATAAATGCCCTTATCATTTCTTTTTGCTAATGATTACCAAGTTAGCAAAACTTTTTGATGTGCTTCCTACCATTTTATCATAGTAGGTTGCTTTCAAAGTATTAAGAAAGGTGGATATCAACTCCTTTTCCATGAAAGGGGGTTTAACTTAAATAATGACATCATGGTAGTATTATACATATCGTTTGAAGATCTCCTCTAGTTCCTTTTCAATGGCATAAAGATCTACTTAGGTAGGCTTAAATTTTTAAATGTACTTAAACTTAACTTTGAAAGCAAATAGTAGTTCCTTCCAAGTTTTGATGTTCTTTATGTCATGATTTATATATTGATAGGAAGCCACCCAAGTTAGGTTATCTTAGAAATAATGCATTAATAATTTCTCATTATTGGCAAAGACTTCTATCCCTTAAATATATATCATTAAGTGGTTAGTTAGTAGTCTTCTACCATTATATTTTTCAAATTTAAGTGACTTACATATAGGTGGTAAAACCACATTCTTGGGCTAGGCATAGATTTGTTGTGCCTATAGACCCATATATATCCTTTCCCTTAATAGCCTAAATTTCTTCTTATAGGAAGTCTATCTTTTGTTTCACAGAATCTTCTTCGATTCTTAGAAATTTTGCTTTAAAGGTAATGCCAAATTTGATTTATACTTAATGATTGATAAGAGTATTTTTTTTAACATATGAGATTTGGTATTATATGCTTATATTATTATGGCATGCTTTGTGATAGAGTAAGGAGTGCAAAATGAAGTGTTGTTTGTGGAGCATAGGGTGCTTGGGATATCTTAGGTGTTAGGGTGGATTAGAATATTCTTGGCAAGGTAAGTGGGATTTGTTAAGGAGTAATGTCATTATCTTCCTTTTTGTAAGTGTTTGAATTATTTACTAAATTAGTTCCTTTAGTTCTTTTATGAAAGTCTAAAAGCCATCTATGCATCAACTTTTTCTTCCCTTTTTTAGGTTTGAAATTGTGTTTTGATCACATGTTTAGGAGCTTTGATGTGATTTGTACCTATTTGATAAGATGCTTAAGAAGTAATGAAAATGGATGTGGCATAAATAATGCTTGATATGTGTGAGAGTGACATATTAGATGCATATGCTACTTAAACATATACATATAAGACTTCATTACCAAATGGCCTATGTTTTTACATCCATATTTTAGGAAAATGGTAAGAGTGCCTAACTTTATGCCATTTAGAGCTATTACATAAGCTTTTGGGGCCAGAGTCTAATCATATGTCAATAATGGCTACATTCCTTCTTATATCTTGAAATCGATCATCCTCTTGATTATGGTTGTCACCAATTCTCTCCCAATTCTTCGAATTGAGATAACTTTTTGCATATTGGAGGATTTCTTATTGATAAAGAAACTATGTATAAAAAGTGGGAACGACTGACTTTTTAGATGAATGCACTTATTGTAATAGTATGTGTTACTTTTAAAAAGCTTAAGGGGGGTTCTTTGGCATGATTAAATTGTGATTAATTAGAATGAGCCCATAGATTATGTTCCTAATACTTCATGAAGGCATTAACCAATAGTTGATTGATGATCATTCCAATGGTGTGCTTTTTAGCCATATATATGAGTAGATAAAGAATTTCTTTGGAAAAATTATGAAATTTCCTCTTACATATATCTCATCAAAAAGTGTATTGAGGTGCACATTAGAAAGAATTTAACATTTGGTGTAGACATAAAAATCAATTTCATGTTCTGTTTATCTAAAAGTGAGGAGAAACCTTATTTGTAAGAAATGTATCATTTAAACAATGTTACAAAACTTAATCAATATTAATGATTCCTACACTTGATAGACTTCAATGGATTTATAATGCTAAAGGGTGCATTGATGCTATCACTAAAGAATCATATGTTTGGTATAGGCAAAAAAAGGTTAGTTTCATGATTATTTTGTGTAAACAACTTCTTTCAATGAAAAGAGCTGACTTATTAGTAAGAAATGAAGTGATAGCCTCATCTTTTAAGTAATGAATCATTTTAACCATGTAAGAAAGCAAATCAAGATCAATGACTCCTATGCTTTATGGACTTTAAAGAATTTAAATTACCAAGATGCATTAACATGTTAGTCAAATTGAATCTAACATTTAGTGTAGACATATGGGTTAGTAGCATGACCATTTTGTGTGAATAAGTCCTTATAATGATAAAAGAAGCTATGTTCTCATGAAACGACATGATAGTTTCATTTTTCACCCCTCTTTAAAAGGATTTATCCTTGACTTACCTACATTAAACAAAGATAAGTCAGCAATATTAAAAATAGCACTAACATTACTATAGTTACTTGGTAAATATTGCTTGTAGGCATTGTCATTAATCCTCTTCAAGAATTGAAAAGGTTTATCTCTTTAAGGCTGCAATTTGGACTTTTATTGTAAGGGAATCATTCCTTCCATATATGCACCCATACTTAATTACCAAGTTAAAAAGACAACCTATACATGCACCTTATTAACTTCCTTAACATATTGCTCATTTTTCCTTTCAATGTTAGCCCAAACCTTGACATGCAAATCCTTTACAAATTTTACCTTTTTTTTACCATCAATGTAAGTATATTCTTTAATAAGTAAAAATAAAATCTTTAAAGGAGTTAAAGAATTAAAACTATAACAATTTTAAAAGGTGACAAGGAAGTAACAAAATAAATAGATTTGTTATAAGCAAACTTAACATATGGCAAACACTTTTCCCAAACTCCTTTGGTAGCAAGTAACGGCTCCAATGTTTTAATGCTTGATGATGGCATAAAACTCATTATCATAAGTTTAATAATTTGAATTAGAACTGTCAAACTCCTTTCTTCAAGTCGTGGATTGGGATTATGATATTTTACTATGATTTTGTTGATAGCATGTTTGACCATGCACATTCTCTCTAAACCATCCTTCTCAAGCACTGAAATGGCTAGTACAGAACATGGGCTTATGCTTATAGCCTTTAGAGATCAACTTATCTACTGTCATTGCTACAGTCTCCTTCAGGTTGCATCTATGTGCTGGTTTATTTAGTAAAGGCATGCTGGGTTGTAATCAATTTGGTGTTTAATATCTCTCATAAAAGGTAAACCAGGTGGCATCTCATCTAAGAAGATATCAACAAACCTTTTAGGTAATGTGATCACCAAAGGATAAGTTGAATCTTTGTAGTTCACACATTGCCTTAGCAAAGTTAGTTGGGTTCTATTTGCATATAATTAGAGTTTGTATCAAGCAGTGAAGGAGAAGTGCATGATATAGATGTGAAGCTTTGGATGAAGGCTACCACCGAACAATTTAAGATGATAAATTCAAGGCTAGATGAGTTATAATAACCTAGCAAATCCAAATCCTTTAGAAGACATGGGATTGAGGAAGAAGATGAGGAAGAGTCAGACTAAGAAAAATCAAGCTCAAGAAATGGCAGAAAGGTTGTTTCCAAAAAAGATAGCAATTTGGGCAACATAAAAGATGAAAATTCCAGCATTTCAAGGAAAGAATGATCCTGAACATTATTTGGAGTGAGAGAGAAAGGTCGAGCATGCATGCAATTACCATAACTATTCTAAGGAAAAGAATGTATAATTGGCAGCCATTGAATTCACTTATTATGCAACTACCATAATAGTTATGGTAATCATAGAATAGTTATTGCAGCCATAACTATTCTAAGAAAAGAATGTGTAAGAGATTTATACTTAGCCACTACCATAAAGACTTGCATAGTAAGTTGTAGGGACTGGTACAAGGGTCCATGAGTGTGAAGGACTATTACAAGGAGATAGAAATAGCCATGATTAGAGCTAATGCAAAGGAAGACCAAGAGGTTACCATGGCAAAGTTTATTGGTGGCTTAAACAAGAAAATTGCAGATGTAATGGATTTGCAATACTATTTGGAAATGGAGAAACTGTTGCATAAGGTTATCAAGGTAGAGAAATAAATCAAGTCCAAAGGAACCAAAATTGGATCAACTTCTAGTTTTATATGGAAGGCAACTTGGAAAGATGCCAAAGCAACCTCAAAGTCAAAAGAAGATGCGAGGTCAAAGGAATTAGATGCTGTTTTTAAAGGTAAAACCAAAATGAAATCTTCTAAATCTTGTGATGTTAAGCGCTTTAGGTGTCAAGGACATAGACGTATTGCTTCTCAATGTCCAACTAAAAGAACTATGATCATGTTGGAGAATGGTGACATAGAAAGAACTAGTTCAAGTGATAATGACATGCCACCATTGGAAGATTGTTCTAATGTTGAAGTTGAAGAACCTGTGTATGGAGATATGCTAGTTGTAAGGTGTGCACTAAATACTCAGCTTAAAGATGATAATGATGAGAGCATGAGACATTTTCTATATAAGATGTCATGTTAAAGACAAGGTATGTAGCATGATTATCGATAGTGGAAGTTGTACTAATGATACTAACACTTTATTGGTAGAGAGGTTAAATCTAGATGCCTTCAGGCATCTTAAGCCTTATAAGTTGTAATGATTGAATGATTGTGGAGAAATTAGAGTAACCAAGCAAGTTTTAGCTGCATTTTCTATTGGCAATTACAAGGATGAGGTTCTTTATGATGTGGTACCAATGTATGCTAGTCATATACTTCTTGGGTGACTTTGACAATTGATAGGAAGGTTACTCACAATGGCCATAAAAACAAATACTCTTTTGAATTAGTAATTGGATTATTGTATTAACTCCTCTTAAACCTATTCAAGCATATGAAGATCAAATTAAGATAACAAGAGAGTGCAAAATAAAAGAAGAGCAAATCAAAGAACAAGGGGAAAAGAAAAAGAAGAAAATTGAGAGGTCAAAGAAAAGGAAAGAAAGTGAGACTAAAGGGAAAATTTCAAGCAAAAAGGGTGAGGTAGAGAGAAAAATTGGAGAGAAAAGTGTGCAAAAAGGAGAGAAAAGTAAAGAGGTGAGTGTGTTTGCAAGGAAAAGTGCTATGATCACAAGGCAACAACTACATGTACTTACATGTACTTATTTAAAAGGATGTTCATTGTTTATCTAATGACTCTAATTCCTCTTTGCCTAGCATTATTGTTCCATTATTGTAGGAGTTTGAAAATTTATTTCCCAAAGAGATTGCCCAAGGATTACCTCCTTTAAGAGGAATTTGATGGAAGACATATTGTACCAGCTCAAATCAACAAGGGAGTTAATGCTTTGCAAAACCATTGAGGACCAATGACAAGGGCAAGGTAAAAGAAAATAAAGGAAGTTCTCAACAACTTGTTGTGTGACATTTACTATTAAGAAGTTGCTAGGTATGAGTTAAGGATGATGGAGGCTTCACATGGGCTCCAAAATCCAATTTCCCAAGCATATGGTTCGCAAATTCCTCCACCGATGACACATTTGCAAGCCCTTATGAAGCCTCCATCATCCTTAACTCGTACCTAGCAACTTCCTAATAGTAAATGTTGCACAACTAGATGGAAGCCATATCGTACCAGCTCAAATCAACAAGGGAGTTGATGCTTTTCAAAACCTTGGAGGACCAATGACAAGGGCAAAGTCAAAGAAAATAAAGGAAGCTCTCAACAACTTGTTGTGTGACATTTACTATCAGGAAGTTACTAGGTACGAGTTAAGGATGATAGAGGCTTCACAAGGGCTTGCAAATGTGTCATCTATGGAGGAATTTGAGAACCATGGGCTTAAGAAGGTAGTTGGATTTAGGAGTCCATGTTTGGGCATTTAAATGGATTATTTTCATGGGTTTTTATTATTATGTAATGAGTTGGACGAATTTCGTTAATAAGCCCATCTTATTAGCTAGTGTTTTTAGGGGTTAGCATATAAAAAGGGCAAGAAGGGTGGATGGAGGAGGCAGACCTATTTTCATGAGTGCATGAGCTATTTTTCTGGTTCTTTGAGAACTAATTTTGTACTTTCATACTTAAGTATGTTGGTGCAATAGACTTAACTTCTTCAATGTTGTTGTTGTTAGGAGTGGCGTCTGAATCTTATAGTTCTGGTTCTTGATTGTTTTTAATCATTGGGTCAGAACTCCAAATCCCTTAACCTTTGTTAGAATGATCCTATAACAACATTGGTGTTAGGTTCCATTTACATATAATCAGAGTTCATATCATTTGGTATTAGAGCCTTGGCTTTAACTCAGGTTAGTTCTACTTTTGTAATCATCTCTTTCTCTCCCTCCCTTATATAGAAATATCGATTAATTAACCAAAAAAAAAAAAAAACAGCTTCATTGCTTGATTGGTCATTTACTCAATTATATTCGATAATTGATTGTTGTCCGATTGCACTGCTCATATCATTGAATTCCTTATCATTCTTTTTGCTTTATTGCCCATCTTCTTGATCGTGTCACTTCTCTAAAGAGGTAGGTCTAGGATTAATATATTCAAGTTTTGTATGTTTTGAATTTAGTTTGCTTGTAACTATTAAAAGTACTCTTAAAGTTTTGCAATTCATTGTGTGAAACATGAAAGTTGAGGACTACTATAGTTGAATGGAGAGCAAACACGCAAAGGAGCAATTTTTGTAAGGTATATTCTTTATTTACTAACAATCTTGCATATTCAATGTCTAATGCTAAAGAAGGCAGTTTCCTACATGAAGAGGAGGAAGTTGTTATTCCAGATTTCAAATTGTTTATCAAATCTTGAGAACAGAAGTTTGATAGGATTGACCAAATATTTTGGGAAGTTCGAGATAGGATGGATAAAATAAAAGGGGAATCGAGTGTCAATCCTAAGAGGCCAGCTGGTAGGGTCATAAAGGAGCAATTTGAACATGACTTTGGTGTAGATGGTGATGATTATAATGATGATGGTGATAATGCTAATATAAACTTTAGAGGTGGATTTAAAGAAGGATGTGGTAATAGGAATGTTAGACAAGTAAGAGGCAATGGAAATGTTTATGAAAATAGTGGTTGGGACAACAAAAATAGAGTGGAGGAAGGAGTAGACAAAAATCATAGTAGTATTAAAATGAAAATAACATCATTCTAAGGGAAATCTGACCCTGATGTTTATTTGGGTTAGGAACAAAGGGTACAATTAATATATGAGTGCCATAACTTCTTTGAGGAGAAGAAAGTGAAGTTAGCTATAGCAGAGTTCATTGATTATGCTGTAGTATGGTGGGACTAGCAAGTTACCACTAGGAGAAGAAATTTTGATAGAACCATATAAACATGGAATGAGTTGAAGACTGTGATGAGAAGGAGATTTGTTCCCAACTCTTATTATAGGGATTTGTAGAACAAGTTGCAAAGCCTTATGCAAGGTTCCAAGAGTGTGGAAGAGTACCATAAAGAGATGGAAATTGCTATGGTTAGGGCAAATGTAATGTAAGATAGGGAGGCAACCATGGCTAGGTTCTTCCAAGGATTGAATAAAAGCATAGTTGATGTAGTAGAACTGTAACACTATGTAGAGCTTGAAGACATGGTACACATTGCCATGAAAGTTGAGAGGCAACTTAAGGGAAGGAGCACTTCTAAATATAATCAGAACCTAGGATCATCTTTTTGGAAGTCGAACTGGGGGAAGAAGGAAGAGAAGATGACTTCTAAGCTTAAACCAATTCACATAGATCTTATACTAGTGTAGGCAGCTTGGAAAGGGGTAGATTTGAAGAAAATCTTAAGGGCACCCAAGGAAAAACTAGAGACATCAAATGCTTTAAATGTCTGGGTAGGGGTCATGTGGCTTCGCAATGTCCAAACAAGAGAACCATATACCTTAAGGACAATGGTGATTATGTATCTGGAAGTGACGCTAGTGATGAAGACCAAATGCTGCCACTAGAGTATGCTAATAATGTTGATGAAGGGATAGAGTATCCAGAGTATGGTGGAAGGCTTTTAGTAGCAAGGAGAGCCCTCAGTGTGCAGGTCAAGGAGGAGGATGAGGTTGAGATGCAGCAGGAAAATATTTTCCATACTTGATGTTTAGTTCAAGATAGACTCTATTGCATAATCATCCATGGATGTAGTTGCACTAATGTAGTAAGTATAGAGTTGGTGGAAAAATTGAACTTGCCTACAACCAAACATCCTAGGGCATATAATTTGCAATGGTTGAATGACAGTGGATTGGTGACAGTGATTAAACAAGTTGTGGTTCCATTTGCCATTAGTAGATATAAGGACGAGTTGTTTTGTGATGTTGTACCTATGCAAGTTGGGCATTTGTTATTAGGTTGTCCTTGGAAATTTGATAGAAAAGCTTTGTATGATGGTTACAAGAACCGTTATTCTTTCACCATGGATGGAAAACCATTCACACTTGTTCCATTGGCTCCAAAATAGGTGTATGAAGACTAAGTGAGATTTTATGAAAGTGAGAAAAAGAGGAGGAGCAAAAAAAAAAAAAAACAGAGAGAGTCAAGAGAAAAGAATATGAAGGAGAGAAAAACAAGATGAAAGCATTTGAGAGTGCTAAGTACAAGAGTGGTCAGGTTCACAAGAGTGAAGACGAAAGAAAACAAGTGAGTGTGTTTGCAAAGGGAGCAGATGTTAGGGTTGCCTTCCAAGCTAGGCAACAAATGATCTTGATCCTTTACAAGGATTCTTATTTCTCTAACATAACCTTGATTCATCTTTGCCTAGTGCTATTTCATCTTTGTTGTAGGATTATAATGATGTATTTCCTAAGGATATCCCAGATGGTTTACCACCAAGGAGATGTATTGAACATCACATTGATCTTATTCCTGGAGCTCCCATTCACAATAAGCTCGCGTATAGAAGTAATCTTTAGGAGACAAAGGAACTTTAGAGGCAAGTTGGTGAGTTGACGAAGAAGGGGCATGTAAGGGAGAGCATGAGTCCATGTGCAGTGTGAGTGTTGCTTATGTTAAAGAAAGATGGATCTTGGAGGATGTATGTCGATTGTAAAGTTGTCAACAAAATAACAGTTAAGTATTGACATCCTATACCCAGACTTAATGGTATGTTAGATGAATTACATGGTACTTGTTACTTCTCTAAAATTGACCTTAAGAGTGGGTATCATCAAATTAGGTTAAGGGTAGGAGATGAATGGAAAATTACATTCAAAACCAAGCATGGTTTGTATGAATGGTTAGTTATACCCTTTGGTTTGACTGATGCACCTAGTACTTTTTAAGATTAATGAATCATATTTTGAGACCTTTTTTAGGAAATTTTATTGTGGCTTATTTTGATGACATATTAGTACACAGTAGGAATTTGGAAGAGCATGTTGAACATTTCCATTATGTGCTTGATCTTTTGAGGAAAGAGAAATTGTATCCCAAATTGAAGAAATGTGATTTTTGCAAGGATCATGTTATTTTCTTGGGTTATGTTATGGCTGCTCATGGCATAGAGGTTGATAATGAGAAGATTAAGGCAATTCAAGAATGGCCTACACCTAAAAGTGTGAGTGATGTGAGGAGTTCCATGGTTTGGCTAGCTTTTATACGAGGTTCATTAAGGATTTTAGTGTCATAGCTGCACCATTGATTGAGGTGATTAAAAAGACTGTGGGTTTCAAGTGGAGTAAGGAACAACAAGATGCCTTTGATTTGCTGAAGTCTAAGTTGTGTAATGCATTACTTCTTGCTTTGCCCGATTTTTCTAAGATCTTTGAAATTGAATGTGATGCTTCGGGCATTGGGATTGGGGGAGTTCTCATGCAAGAGAAATGACCCATTGCATTCTTTAGTGAGAAGTTGAGTGGGGCAACATTAAATTATCCAACTTATGATAAAGAATTGTATGCACTTGTTAGGACATTAGAAACGTGGCAGCATTACCTTTGGCCCAAGGAGTATGTAATTCATACTGATCATGAGTCTTTAAAATACTTAAAGGGGCAAGGTAAGTTGAATAGGAGACATGCAAAATGGGTTGAGTTTATTGAAACTTTTCCTTATGTAATTCAATACCAAACAGGTAAAGGAAAATGTTGTTGCTAATGGATTGTCACGTAGGTACACATTGATTAGCCGTTGAGCATTAAGTTGCTGGTGTTTGAGCACATTATTGATTTATATGCTAATGATACTGACTTTAGTAATGTATATGTGGCATGTGAGAGAGCTGCCTTTGGTAAGTTCTATAGACATGAGGGGTACTTGTTTAGAGTAAATAAGCTTAGTATTCTTGAAGGGTCTATGAGAGCATTACTTGTGAGAGAAGCTCATGGGGGTGGTTTAATGGGACACTTTGGCATTCAAAAGACTTTTGATGTTTTAAATGAACATTTCCTTTGGCCACATATGAAAAGGGATGTTGAAAGAGTCTGTGCCAAGTGTATTAATTGTAGGCAATATAAGTTTAGGGTTTTGCCCTATGGTACCTTTAGAAATCCCTTGTGAACCTTGGACCAACATTCCTATGGATTTTATTCTTGGGTTACCTACGTCCAAGAAGTGTCGAGATTGTATTCTTGTTGTACTTGATAGGTTTTCAAAGATGGCGCATTTCATTACTTGCACCAAAACGGATGATGCCACACACATTGCAAACATATTTTTTAGAGAGATTGTTCACCTACATGGAGTGCCAAAGAGTATTATGTCAGACCGTGATGCAAAATTTTTGAACCATTTTTGGAAGACATTGTGGGGTAGTTAATCCACAAACCGATGGACAAATTGCAGTAGTAAATCAAACTCTTGGTACGTTGTTGCATGCTGTTACTGGTAAGAATTCTAGAACTTGGGAAGAATATTTGCCTTTTATGGAGTTTGCTTATAATCGTGTTATTCATAATGCTATAGGTTATTCTCATTTCAAGCTTGTTTATGGTTTTAATCCATTATCTCCTTTGGATTTAGTACCATTGCCTATAAAGGAGAGGGTTAATTTAGATGAAAAAAAAAAGGCTGAAGTGGTTAAGCAACTTCATGAGAAAGCTAGGCTTAACATTCAGAGAAAAACCAATAATATGAAACATAAGCCAACAAAGGTCGTAAGCATATCACTTTTGAACCTAGTGATTGGGTTTGGGTATGTTTGTGGAAGGTGAGATTTCCTATGAAAAGGAAATCAAAGTTGCAACCAAGGGGAGATGGTCCTTTTCAAGTGGTGGCAAGAGTCAATGATAATGCATATAAACTTGACTTGCCATGTGAGTATAATGTGAGTGCAACATTTAATATTTCTGACCTTTCCCTTTTTCTCTTTGATGATGTAGTTGCTGATTTGAGGATAAATCATTTTGAGGAAAGCAGCAATGAGGGAAGCCATATTGTACCAGCTCAAATCAACAAGAGAGTTGATGCTTTGCAAAACCTTGGAGGACCAATGGCAAGGGCAAGGTCAAAGAAAATAAAGGAAGCTCTTAACAACTTGTTGTGTGACATTTACTATCAGGAAGTTGCTAGGTACGAGTTAAGGATGATAGAGGCATCACAAAGACTTGCAAATGTGTTGTCTGTGGAGGAATTTGAGAACCATGGGCTTAGGAAGGAAGTTGGATTTAGGAGCCCATGTTTGGGCATTTAAATGGATTATTTTCATGAGTTATATTGTTATATACTGGGTTGAACGAATTTTAGCCTCTTAATGGGTTATTTTCATGGGTTTTTATTATTATTTAATGGGTTGGACGAATTTCCTTAATAAGTCCATCTTATTAGCTAGGGTTTTTGGGGGTTAGCATATAAAAAAGGCAAGAAGGGTGGCTTGAGGAGGCAGACCTATTTTCATGAGTGCATGAGCTATTTCTCTGGTTCTTTGAGAACTAATTCTAAACTTTCATACTTGAGTGTGTTGGTTCAATAGACTTATCTTCTTCAACATTGTTATTGTTAAGAGTGGCATCTAAATCTTATAGTTCTGGTTTTTGGTTGTTTTTAATCATTGGGTCAGAACTCCAAATCACTTTACCTTTGTTAGAACGATCCTATACCAACATTGGTGTTGGGTTCCGTTTACATATAATCAGAGTTCATATCGGAATTGAGCACCAAATAGATTTCATAGTCGATGTTTGCATACCAAGCCAACCTTCCTATAGAGTTAATCCAAATGAAACAAAGGAACTAAAAAGACCAATAGATGAGTTGGTGCAAAAGGGATTTGCAATGGAGAGTCTTAGCCAATGCTTGGTCGCTATCATCTTAGTGCCAAAGAAAGATGGAACATGGCACGTGTGTGTGGATTGTCGAGTCATGAATAAGATCACTGTAAAGTAGAGACATCCAATCCTTAGATTAGATGATTTGCATGAGAGAGGGAGATGAATGGAAAACAACATTTAAAACTAAATATGGATTGTATGAGTGGTTAGTAATGCCTTTTGGATTAACTAATACACCTAGTACATTCATGAGATTAATGAATCATGTCTTGTGCATTCATAGAAAAATTTGTAGCAGTTTACTTTGATGATATTTTAGTTTATAGCAAGAATTTGGATGAACATGTGAAACACTTGCATGCTGTGTTCAGTGTATTAAGAGAAAACCAACTATATGTTAATATCAAAAAACGCACATTTTGCATGAAATCTGTTTTGTTTCATAGTTATGTTGTTAGTTCACAAGGAATTTAGTGTGGATGGGGAGAAGGTAAAGGAGATAAGGGACTAGCCTATGCCTAAGAATGCAAACGAGGTAAAATGCTTTCATGGTTTTGCTAGTTTTTATCGAAGGTTTGTTAAGGATTTTAGTTCCCTTGCTTCACCTTTAAATGAACTTGTTAAAAAGAATGTTGTTTTCAAGTGGGATGATGTGCATGATCAGGCTTTTAATACTTTGAAAGAAAAGCTTACTAATGCACCTTTGTTATGTTTGCCTAATTTTGATAAAGTTTTAGAAGTAGAATGTGATGCATTTGGAATAGGAATAGAGGCTATTGTGATGCAAGATTCCAAACCAATTGCTTATTTTAATTAAAAGCTAAGTGGGACAGCCTTAAATTATCCCACTTATGACAAGGAACTTTATACATTGGTACGAACTCTTCAAACATGGCAACATTATTTATGGCCAAGGGAATTCATCATTCATTTTGATCATGGGAGCTTAAAGTTCTTAAAATCCCAAGGTGTGTTTAGTAAAAGACATACTAAGAGGCTAGAGTTCATAGAAAGATTTCCTTATGTGATCAAGTACAAACATGGAAAGGAAAACCTTATTGCTGATGCATTGTCCCGCATTACTCACTTCTTTGCAAACTAAGTTACTTGGTTTATATGCTGAATTGCTTAAGGGCTTATATGCAAATGATTCTAATTTTGGCCAAGTATGGAATACATGTGATAAGTATGCATTTGGTAACTCTTATAGGCATGAATGGTTTTTGTTTAAGAGAGATAAATTATGTGTGCCTATTTGTTCTATTCATGAGTTGCTTGTTAGAGAAACTCATGGGGGTGATTTGATGGGGCACTTTGGCGTGTAGAAGACTCCAGATATATTGCATGAGCATTTTTACTGGCCTAATATGAAGCATGATGTGCATTTCATTTGTGACAAGTTCATTATGTGTAGGCAAGCCAAGGTTATAGTTAAACTACACGACTTGTATACACCTTTACCTGTGCCTAACCAAACTTAGATTGATATTTTTATGGACTTTGTTTTAGGATTACCAAGGTGTCAAAGTGGTTAGGACAACATATTTGTCATTGTTAAAAGGTTTAGCAAAATGACTCATTTTGTTGCATGCTCTAAAACCAATGATGCAATACATATTACTAAGTTATTCTTTAAGGAAGTGGTGCATTTGCAAGGATTGCCAAGAACTATTGTTAGTGATAAGGATGTTAAGTTCTTTAATCATTTTTGGTGCATTTTATGGAATAAATTGGGAACTAAACTCTTATTTTCTACTGTTACACACTGAAACAAATGGACAAAGTGAAGTAGTTAATAGAACACTCAATACTTTGTTACTTGCTATCATTTGAAAGAATTTGAGGTAATAAGAAGTGTTTGTCACATGTTGAGTTTGCTTATAGTAGATCTATTCATTTTATTACTTTCTTGTCACCTTTTAAAGTTGTTTATAGTTTTAATCCTTAACTCCTTTAGATATTTTATCTTTGCCTACTAAAAGAATGTGCTAACATTGATGGTAAGAAAATGGCAAAATTTTTGAAGGATTTACATGTCAAGGTTCAAGGTAACATTGAAAGAAAGAATGAACAATATGCTAAGCATGTTAATAAGGGGCATGTAAAGGTTGTTTTGAACCTAGTGATTAGGTGTGGGTGCATATGAGGAAAGAATGATTTATCTCACAAAAAAAAAATCCAAATTATAGCCTGTGGGAGATTAACCTTTTCAAGTCTTGAAGAGGACTAATAAGGCCCTACAAGTTATATTTACCAAGCAATTATGGTAATCTTAGTGCTACGTTTAAAGTCGCTAACTTATCTTTACTTAATGTAGGTGGTTTGAGGATGAATCCTTTCGAGGATAGGGGATTGATGGAGAACAGGGTGCTGTTCAAGTGCAACAAAGTAAGCATTGCCAAGATCCTTTACAAAGAATTTATGGTCCAAAGACTAGGGCAAGGATAAAGGGGATGAAAGAGGCTTTGCAAGACTTGATCATGGAGCTGCATGACATAGAGGGTGCTCTAGAAGATTCCAAGGCTATTCTAAAAATTTCCAATGCTACACCAATGATAGTCACTTATCTTTATGTGAAAGATGATGGGCAAGGCTTAGAACTTAAAGAACAAAATCCATGATACAAGTCTAAGCTACATGACCAAGCTAAGGAAAGGCTCAATTTGCATGCTAAGTTGTATTAAAAGGCCTGTTTTTGTTTTGGGTCGTTGGATGTTAAGGCCGAATTATATGTACAAAAGGTTTAACTTCTTGGGTTTATTTGGGCTTATGGGTTCAACTGAGTCTTGATGGCTAGCTATTTCTTTAGTTAGAAGGATCTCCTGTAATTAAGGTTTTTCTTATATAGGTATGTTAAGAAACCCCTTTTCCTTATAAAATTGTAATATTTACATGCCTATATAAAGCTATAACTATTTAAAACGTGAACCAATAAGATTAAGGTATTTTCAGCAAGCTTTGCTTTGCCTTCTTGTGTTATTGGAAGTATTATCTTGACTTATGAAAGGAGTGATCAACCTTTTTAACATCTTAAGATTGGGGCTTTTAAGACTTAGTTTCCTTCGGGTTCTAATCTGATCAACCCAACTTGTTTCCTAGCTTTCTTAGGTGTTGATAACAAATTGATTCAAGGGTCCCTATGTCAAGTTGCTTATGCGTTCTTTATCACCTAGTGTGTCATAGTTTTGGCTCTAATCAACAGGTTTAATTAGGGTTGAGTTCTCCTTGCATGATGTGAATACTTTCTTAGGGTTCTAGTTCTGTGTAATTGAGTTTTAGGTTGAACTAAGCATTAGGTTCGCATTATTTGGTATAAGATCATCAATTTGATATAAATGTTACTCCTTCAATCTAAAATTTGTTGCATTATCCTAGTCAATTTATTTGTTTTGCATCTCCTTATTCCATTTGGATTGGTATTCATGAATCCTTATTCAATTAGGATTCATCAAAAAAGTTTTCCTTGTCCAATTGGGACTTCTTAATTTGTTATTTTCGGCCAAAATACAAGAATTTCACAAATACTAATTCAATTAGGATTCCTTGTGCAATTAGGATTTCACCAAATTTGCTTGCTTGTTCATTTCTTCATTATGATCATAGTTCATTGTTTGTTTCTTTATCATCTTTAAATCAAGTATAGAATTGTCTAGCTCCATTATTACTTGTTATTTTGGTAGGAACATCGACAAAGTTCTTCATAAAGGGTAAGGGGAAGTTGTGAGTGGTAAAAGGAAAAAGTGATGAGGATATCATTGAGAAACACCAAATTTGATTGAGACTTGAGTGACTAAATGACATAATCTGAAGTGTAAACATGCAATGTAGTGTGTAAGGATCAAATTTTGTTTTGTTACTGACCTTTTATTTGTAGGGTTAAACCTAAGTAATGGTGAAGATAACAAAGACAATGACCTTAAGTTGTACACCAAGGCAATTTAAGAGCAATTTAAGCTGCTAAAGATGAGGCTGGATAACGTAGAGTCCTCACCCAATCTAAATCTTCTAGGAAATACTTGTTTAAGGAGGAGAAATAGGAGGATTCTGATTATAATAAGTCCAGTTCTATGAAGGATAAAAAGGATATTTCAAAACAAGATAGCAATTTGGATAGTATTGAGATAAAGTTCCATGCCTTTCAAGGGAAGAATCTCCTTAAAGCTTATTTAGAGTGGGAGGAGAAGGTAGAACATGTGTTTGATTATCATAATTATTCCAAGGAAAGGAAGGTCAAACTAGTAGCGATAGTAATGCATAAGAGATTCATACCTAGCCATTAATATTGGGACTTGTATAGGAAGCTACAATGGCTGACTAAAGATTCTATGAGTGTAGACAAGGAGATGGAAATAACCATGTTTAGGGCTAATGTAAAGGAGGACAATGAGGCAACTATGGCTAGATTTATAGGTGGTTTGCATAAAGATATAGTTGATGTAATGGAATTACAGCATTATGTTGAAATTGGACTCATTCATGGAGCTATGTTGGTGACTAGGTATGCTTTTAGCATAGAGCCTAAGGAGGATGGTGATGAGGTTCAACATGAAAAGATCTTCCATACTAGGTGTCATTTGAATGACAAGGTATGTAGCATGACTGTGATAGTGGAAGTTTTACAAATGAATGCACTTTAAAGCATCCTAAACTGTATATTACAATGGCTAAATGAATGTGATGTTATGGTGACAAAGCAAGTATTAGTTGCATCCTCTATTGGCAACTACAAGGATGAGGTTCTTTGTGATATGGTGTCAATGCATGCTAGTCATCTACTCTTACGGTGTCTATGGTAATTTGATAAGAAGGTTACGCATAATGGGTATAAGAATAGATATTATTTTGTAATAAATATCCAAGTTTTTGCATTAACACTTATCAAATCATTGGAAGCATATGTGATCATATTAGAACAGCTAAAGAGTGTAAAATGAGCAAAGAGAAAAGTGAAAAGAGTGACTAAGCATAGCAAAAAGAAATCAGTGAAAAGAGTGAGTGATGAGAATCATAGAGATGATAGGTGGAAGGCTTTAATGGATGTAAGAGGTCTATTGCACATTCCAAAAGGCCTAATAACACAAGCCAGAGCCAAAAAGATTAAAGAAGCACTAAATGGGCTAATTCAGGACATTCAGGCCAACTAAGCTTCAAATGGTGCGAATTTAAGTTTGACAAAGAGTTTAGGCCTAATTAATATAATTAGAATACTTCAATAGGTCAGACTAAGTAATAGCATTCCTTTCTAAATAGAAGTTTATTGTCTATGTTGGAATTTGTCCATATTTAAGAATTCCTCCAAAATAAGGATTTCTCATAAGTAGGAATTTGTGCCTCTTTAGGATTGCTATCTTAGCCTATAAATAGGTACCCCTTGTAAGCTTTGGAAAATCAAACAAATTTGAGTGAAATAGAAAGTAAGGGTTTTTTCTTTTGGTCTTTTAAGGACTAAAGAACTTATCAAGAGGTACTTCTTCTTGTGGCGTTTCAATCGACTTATCACTCCTAATTCCTTTCTTTTCTGGAGTGTGGTGTCCATATCCTTCTTAAATACCCTAGGTTCGTATTTCCTTGAAGGGTAGGTCTAGGGTTTGTGATATTAAACTCTGGTTTAGCTTTCCTGGTTGTTCTTTGATTACTTGTGTGCATTGGGTCCCTAAGCCTCGTCTTTTTATAGTTTTCCACATCAATTGGAATTAGAGCATAGTTTTAAATCAGGTTGAATCCACTCACTCTTCAATTTCTGCCTTGTGATTTATTTATTTATGTTTAGTTTGTCTATTATGTGCATTACCATTCAAATGCACAAATCTGTTTGTTTGCAATCCTTCTCTCTTTACTTTTTTGTTTAAGCCCATAAATGTGCTAATTTCAATTCTAATTACTGTGTCTAAGTATTCTACTGTTGTTTTGTGTTGAGAAAAAAAAGAAAAAAAAGAAAAAGAAAGAAAGAAGAACAAAAGAATGAAAACATCAAATTCAAAGTTTTTGATAAGGTTAATAGTTTGGTCATATTAGCCACAATAATAATAAGTTTTCTTGCTAAACTCTAATTCTTATTTTGTTGCCGAAGTTTGTCCTTTAGGTTATATGACCCCTATCCTAATTTTGTGAGTTTAGTTCATTAAATCCATTTGTCTTGAAATCCATTTGCATTTGATTCCTTGTTCTCCAATTTGTTCAATTCTACGTCATTTATCTTATTCTGTTCAAAATCAATACCCTTGATTTATGTTATTTAGTTCTTATAAAGCTGAAAGGGAAAATCCAAGTGGTAAAAGGTAAAAGTGAAAGTTCATATAAAACAAAGGCCATAAAGAGTGTAAACACGAGGGAATGTGACACTATCTTTTGAGTGACACATGTAAGGGAGTGTTTTGTGAGGTATCCTATTTGTTTTGTGTAGAAGTAATACTATGCATCCAAAAACAAATGTACAACTCAGGATGGAGCTAGTTTGAATATCAAGTTTTAGCGCATGAATACCAGGTTTGATGATATGAGGATGAGGATGGAGGAGCAAGTTAATACAATAGTAGAGTTGCAAAGGAGACATGGGGAATACGAGGCTCCTAATGCAAGAAGGCAGTTGAGACGTGTCTATGACTGTGAAGATGATGTAGAAGATGATGAATTTGACGATCAAACTAATATACATAGAACTGTTAACAATAGAAGGGATTGAAGAGAATTTGGGAGGTAAGGCACCTACAACCATAATTTAGGCAATATTAAAATGACAATTCCTCCATTCCAACGTAAGAATGATCCTAATGTATACCTAGAATGGGAGAAGAAGGATGAATTGGTTTATGATTGCGAACAACTATTTCGAGGAGAAAAAGGTAAAGTTTGCTGCAATTGAATTTACTGATTATGCTATTATTTAGTGGGATCAACTTGTTTTGACTAATAGAAGGAATCATGAATGGCCTATTGATACATGGGAGGAGATGAAGGCTATCATGAAGTGAAGGTTTATTCCTAATCACTATTACAGGGAGTTGTACCAAAGGCTGCAAGGGCTCACTCAGGGCACCAAAAGTGTGGAGGACTACCACAAAGAGATGAAGATTACCATGATTAGGGCTAATGTAGAAGAAGATAGAGAGGCAACTATGGCTCGATTTCTATAAGGGCTAAATAGGGACATAGCAAATGTGGTTGAATTGCAGCACTATGTGGAATTAGAAGACATGGTGCACATGGCAATGAAAGTTGAAAGGCAACTTAAACGAAAGGGCTCCACATGATTTGGGCATAATTCAGGTTTTACCTCATCATGGAAGCCAAATTGGAGTAAAAAGGGCGAGATGGCCAATTACAAGTTCAAAGCTGAGCTACTTAAGCACAAGAATGTGAGTTCTAACAAGGAGACAGGTAAATTTGAATCCTAACCGAGTAGAAATAGAGATGTTAAATGTTTTAAGTGTTTAGGTGGGTCACATTGCATCTCAATGTCCAAATAAGTGTGCAATGATCTTGTTAACGGTAACGAAGTAACGGTGATGTTGAAATTGAAAGTGAATTGGATGATGATTTTGTGCCATCATCAGAGGGTGAAAGTGATGGAGAAGAGTATCTGGTTAATGGAGTAGCTCTCGTTACAAGGCGAGCATTGAATGTGCAAGTAAAAGAAGAAAATGAGGTGCAACAAGATAACATCTATCAGACAAGGTGTCTCAACAAAGATAAGGTATGTAGTATGATTATTGATGGTGGGAGTTGCATTAACATTACTAGCACAACTACGGTTGAGAAGCTGGATTTACCTACTATGAACCCTGCTAGACCATATAAGCTTTAATGGTTGAATAAGAGTGGTAAAGTGAAGGTAAATAAGCAAGTGCTCGTATCATTTTCTATCAGAAGGTATCATGATAAAGTTTTATGTGATGTTGTACCTATGCATGCGGGACATATTTTATTAGGAAGACCATGGCAATTTGATAGGTGAGTTATGCATGATGGCTTTAAGAATTGATATTCTTTTGTAATGAATGAAAAACCTGTCACTCTTGTACCATTATCACCTCAACAAGCATAAGAGGATCAATTAAGGATTAAAAATGAGAGTAAACAGAAAAGAGAGATTGATAAAAGAGAAAAGAGAAGAAAATGTGAGCACACAAAAGAAAGAGAAGAAAAGAGAAAGTCTCTATGCAAAAAGAAGTGATGTCAAAAGTGCATTCTATCCCAAACAGCCTATGATTATACTTTTGTACAAGGAGGCTTATTTTAACACTAACAAGTTTGACCCATCTTTGCCTAGTGTTGTTGTTGCATTATTGCAGGAATTTGAAAATTTATTCCTCGACGATATCCCAAGTGGATTGCCACCTAATAGAGGAATTGAGCATCAAATTGATTTTATCCCAGGTGCATCCATCCCTAACTGGCTAGTATATAAGAGTAATCCTGAGGGAGACAAAGGAGCTTCAAAGGCAGGTTGAGGAGCTTATGTTCAAAGGATATGTGAGGGAAAGCATGAGTCCATGTGTTGTTCCTGTCCTGTTTGTACCCAAAAAAGATGGGACTTCGAGGATGTGTGTTGATTATCGAGCAATCAACAAAATCACTGTAAAGTATCATCATCCCATACCTAGATTAGATGATATGTTAGATGAATTCCATGGGTCATGTGTCTTTTCTACGATTGATTTGAAAAGTTGATATTATCAAATTAGGATGCGAGAGGGAGATGAGTGGAAAACAACTTTCAAAACTAAGTATGGGTTGTATGAGTGGCTAGTTATGCCATTTAGTCTCATTAATGCACCCAGCACTTTTATGCGACTAATGAATCATGTTTTGCATGCATTCATTGGTAAATGTATAGTTGTGTATTTTGATGATATTTTGGTCTATAATAAAGCCCTAGAAGATCATCTTGATCATTTACGTTTTGTTATAAGTGTTTTAAATTATGAGAAATTGTATGCTAACTTACATAAATGTTCCTTTTGTACTAATCAGATCACATTTCTTGGCTATGTTGTCAGTGCTAAAGGTGTTAAGGTTGTCAAGGAAAAGGTTAAGGCAATTCGTGATTGGCCTACACCTAAGTCAACTAGTAATGTCCGTAGCTTTCATGGTCTAGCTAGTTTCTATAGACACTTTGTTAAAGACTATAGCATCATTGCAGCACTACTCATTGAGCTTATCAAAAAGAACTTGAGTTTTAGGTGGGGTAGTGACCAAGACAAGCTTTTAATTGCATTAAGGAAAAATTAAGTTCTGCACCCTTACTTGCTTTACCTAACTTTGCAAAAGCTTTCGAGATTGAGTGTGATGCTTGAGGTATTGGCATTGGAGCTGTTTTGATGTTGGAAAGGTGCCCAATTGCTTACTTTAGTGAAAAGCTAAGTGGAGCAAGCCTTAATTATCCTACTTATGATAAAGAGATATATGCTTTGGTACGAGCTTTGGAGACATGGCAACATTACCTTTGGCCTAAGTAGTTTGACATCCATACTGACCATGAATCTTTGAAGCACTTGAAGGGTCAAGGAAAGTTGAATAAAAGACATGTCAAGTGGGTTGAATTCATTGAGACCTTTCCCTACATCATCCAATATAAAAAAGGTAAGGAAAATGTGGTAGCCAATGCATTAGCTCGTAGGTATGCCCTTGTCTCTACACTTACTGCAAACTTATTAGGATTTGAACACATTAAGGATTTATATATGAATGATCTTGACTTTTCTAATTTGTATGGAGCATGTGAGGCATCAGCCTTTAAGAGGTTTTATAGGCATAAAGGTTTCTTATTTAGGGAAAATCGTTTATGCATGCTTATGAGTTCTTTGAGGGAGTTGGTTGTAAGAGAAG
The DNA here is from genome assembly GCA_020615895.1 of Ceriops decandra. NCBI lineage: Eukaryota > Viridiplantae > Streptophyta > Magnoliopsida > Malpighiales > Rhizophoraceae > Ceriops > Ceriops decandra. The sequence goes on along the minus strand of JAHLGO010000381.1, from coordinate 5,865,457 downwards.
CTCATGAGGGTGGTCTAATGGGTCATTTTGGAGTTAGGAAAACCCTAGATGTCCTAAATGAACATTTCTTTTGGTCACGAATGAAATGAGATGTTGAGAGGATATGTGCGAAATGCATAACATGCAAATAAGCTAAATCTAGAGTTTTACCTCATGGCTTGTATACCTCTTTACGCATACCTAACCATCCATGGGTTGTACCTCAATCTTGTTGATTCCATTTTACTTAGTTGTATCCTTCATATAGGCATGTAAATATTACAATCTTATAAGGAAAAGGTATTTCTTAACATACCTATATAGAAAAAACTTAATTACAAGTGACCCCACTAATTAAGGAATACAATTATACCTTTATTAGGAATCCTAAATCTACCTTGATAAGGAATTCTTAAAAAAGAGGACCACTAATGATATAAAGTCAAAGTAAAACCCTAACTAATGTATCAAGACTCAACTGAACCTACAAGCCCAAATAAACCAAAGAAGTTATACCTTTTTTTACATGTAATTCGGCCTTAACTTCAAATCGACTCAAAACAAAATCATTCCTATTAATACAACTTAGCATGCAATGGAGCCTTTCCATAGATTAGTCATCTAGCTTGGACTTATATCATGGACTCCAAGTTTTGTTCTTTCAATTCTAGGTCTTGTCCAACATCTTGTACATAAAGATAAGTGATTATCCTTGGTGTAACATTGAAAACTTTTGGAATAGTCTTGGAATCTTCTGAAGTACCCTCTTTGTCATGCAATTCCATGATTAAGCTTTGTAAAGCCTCTTTCATCCTTTTGTCCTTGCCTTAATCATTGAACCACAATTCCTTCCTAAGGATATAGGGAATACTTGCTTTGTTGCACTTGAATAGCACCTTGTTCTCCATCATTCCTCTCCTTTTTGAAAGGATTTGTCCTCGAATCACCTATATCAAATAAAGATAAGTCAACAACATTAAAAGTAGCACTAACATTACCACAGTTGCTTGGTAAATCTAGCTTGTAGGAATTTTCATTAATCCTCTCCAAGACTTGAAAAGGTATATCTCCTCAAGGCTACAATTTGAACTTTCTTTGTGGGGGAAATCGTTCCTTTCTCATATGCACCCATACCCAATCACCAATTTCAAAGACAACCTTCATACACCTGTTGCATTCAATGAAGCTCTAGCTCATGTTATTGGACCTTCTGGAATGTGCAATGGACCTCTTATATCCATTGAAGCTCTAGCTTATGTTATTTGGGTCTTCTGGAATGTGCGATGGACCTCATGCATCCATTGAAGTTCTAGCTCATGTTATTGGGCCTTCTGGAATGTGCAATAGACCTCTTGCATCCATTGAAGCCTTCCACCCATCTTTTCTATGGTTCTTATCTTTCCCCCTCTCCTCAAAAGGATTCGTCCCTAAATCATCACCAACATCAAATTGGGAAAGATCAGAAATGTTAAATGTTGCACTCACATTATACTTACTAGGAATGTCCAACTTATAAGCATTGTCATTAATTCGTTCTATAACTTGAATGGGACCATCTCCTCTAGGTTGTATCTTTGAATACCTTTAAGCTGGAAACCATTCCTAGCACATATGCACCCAAACCCAATCACTAGGTTCAAACACCACCTTCTTTCATCCCTTGTTGAAATGGGATGCGTATTGTTTAGTTCATTTTTCAATATGTTGCTGCACCTTCTCATGCAATTTTTTTATCATGTCAGCCTTGCATTCACCATCTAAACTGGCATACTCATTGATAGGTATAGGTACCGAATCCAAAGGTGTTAAGGGATTAAAACCATATATAATTTCAAAAGGAGAGGAACTAGTAGTAGAATGACACTCCTATTATTATATATAAACTCAACATGTGGTAAACAATCTTCCCATGTTTCCAAATTTGTTCGAATAATAGCACGCAAAAGAGAAGAATGTGTTCAATTAACCACCTCAGTCTGCCCATCAGTTTATGGATGACAAGTAGTTGAAAACAATAGCTTAGTACCTAACATACCCCACAAAGTCTTCCAAAAGTAGCTTAAGAACTTTGTATCTTGGTCTAATGCAAACGTACTACTTCTCTAATGAATAAGTTAGCCACTTTGTTTGCATCATCAATTTTATGGCATGGGATGAAGTGTGCTATCATTGAAAATCTACCAACAACAACAAATATAGAATCCTTACCTCTTTTTGTTTGTGGCAATCCAAGTACGAAGTCCATAGATAAATCAACCTAAGCAAGGCTAGGTATGGGTAAAGGGTATACAAGCCATGGTGTTAAACTTTAGATTTAGCTTGTTTACATGTTATGAATTTCTCATATATCCTCTCAACATCTTGTTTCATACATGGCTAAAAGAATTTTTGTTTAGGACATTTAGGGTTTCCTAACTTCAAAATGACCCAATTAGACCACCCTCATGAGCTTCTCTTACAACCAACTCCTTAGCCCAAAGGTAAGTAGGATAATTAAGGCTTGCTCCACTTAGCTTTTCACTAAAGTAAGCAATTGGATGCCTTTCTTGCATTAAAACAGCTTTAATGCCAATACCTAAAGCATCACATTGAATTTCGAAAGCTTTTGCAAAGTTAGGTAAAGCAAGGGTACAGAACTTAATTTTTCCTTGATGCAAGTAAAAGCCTTGTCTTGGTCACTACCCCAACTAAAACTCTTGTTCTTTTAATAAGCTCAATGAGTGGTGTAGCAATGGTGCTAAAGTCCTTAACAAAGCATTTATAGAAATTAGCTAGACTATGAAAGCTACACACATTACTAATTGACTTAGATGTAGGCCAATCTCGAATTGTCTTAATCCTTGTCAATATCAACACCTTTAACACTGATAACATAGCTATGAAATGTGATCTGATTAGTGCAAAAGGAACATTTCTATAAGTTAGTATACAATTTCTCATAATGTAAAATACTTACAATAAAATGTAAATGATCAAGACGCTTTTCTAGGGTTTTACTATAGACCAAAATATCATCAAAATACATAACTACAAATTTACCAATGAATGGATGCAAAACATGATTCATTAGTTGCATAAAAGTACTTGGTGCATTAGTGAGACCAAATGGCATAACAAGCCATTCATACAAACCTTACTTAGTTTTGAAAGCTGTTTTCCATTTGTCTCCTTCTCTCATCCTAATTTGATGATAACCAATTTTTAAATCAATCTTAGAAAAGACACACGAACTATGCAATTCATCCAACATGTCATCTAACCTAGGTATGGGGTGATGATACTTTACAGTGATTTTATTGATTAGTCGATAATTAATACATCCTCCAAGTCTTATCTTTTTTGGGTACAAGTAATACAAGAACAGCACATAGATTCATGCTTTTCCTCACATATCTTTGGAAATAAGCTCTATAACCTACCTTTGAAGCTCCTTTGTCTCCTTAACATTACTTTTATATGCTAGACCATTAGGGATGGATGCACTCGAGATGAAATCAATTTGATGCTCAATTCCTTTATTAGGTGGCAATCCATTTGGGACATTGTCAGGGAATACGTCTTCAAATTCTTACCAATAGAGCAACAACAACATTGGCAAAGATGGGTCAAACTTGTTAGTGTTAAAATAAGCCTCCTTGTACAAAAGTATGATCATAGGTTGTTTGGCATAAAATGCTCTTTTGACATCACTTTTTTTTGCATAGAGACTTTCTCTTTTCTTCTCTTTCTCTTGTGTCCTCAAGTTTTCTCCTCACTTTTCTTTTTTATCAATCTCTCTTTTCTGTTCACCCTCATTTTAAATCCTCAATTGATCCTCATAAGATTGTTAAGCTGATGAGAACCATAGAGATGATGGGTGGAAGGCTTCAGTGGATGCAAGAGGTCCATTACACATTCCAGAAGGCCCAATAACATAAGGTAGAGCCAAAAACATTAAAGAAGCACTAAATGGGCTAATTTAGGACATTTAGGCCAACCAAGCTTCAAATGGTGCAAATTCTAGTTTGACAAAGAGTCCAGACCTAATTAATATAATTAAAATACTTAAATAGGTTAGACTAAGTAATAGCATTCTCTTCTAAATAGGAGTTTATTGTCTATCCTAAATAGAAGTTTATTGTTTATGTTGAAATTTGTCCATATTTAGGAATTCCTCCAAAATAAGGATTTCTCCTAAGTAGGAATTTATGCCTCTTTAAGATTGCTATCTTAGCCTATAAATAGGCACCCCTTATATGTTTTGGAAAGCAGATAACTTTGAGTGAAATAGAAAGCAATTTTTTTTTTCTCTTAGTTCTTTTAAGGACTAATGAACTTATCAAGAGGTATTTTTTCTTGTGGTGTTCCAATTGACTTATCACTCTCAATTCACTTGTTTTTTGGAATGGGACTTATCACTCCCAATTCACTTCTTTTTTGGAATGGGACTTATCCCACCCAATCGACTTATCCTTCTCAAGGCTCTAGGTTCGTGTTCCTTTGAAGGGTAGGTCTAGGTTTTGTGATATTAAACTCTTGTTTACCTTTTTTGGTTGTTCTTTGATTCCTTGTGTGTGTTGGGTCCCTAAGCCATATCTTTTTGGGGTTTTCCGCGTCAGTTGGTATTAGAGCCTGGCTTTAAATCAGGTTGAATCCACTCACTCTTCAATTTTCTATCTTTTGATTTATTTATTGTTGTTTTGTTTGTCTATTATGTGCATTATCATTCAAATGCACAAATTTGTTTATTTGCAATCCTTCTCTCTTTGCTTGTTTGTTTAAGCTCATAAATGTGATAATTTCAATTCCAATTCCTATGTCTAAGTATTCTAGTATTGTTTTGTGTTGAGAAAAAAATGAAAAAAAACTGAAAAAACAAGAAAAAGGAAGGAAGAAGAACAAAGGAAAGAAAACATCAAATTCAATGTTATTGATAATGTTAACAGTTTGGTCATATTGACCACAATAATAATAAATTTTTCTTACTCAACTTCAATTCTACCATCTGTTTTCCTATTTTGTTACCCAAGATTGTCCTTTAGGTTATATTACCCCTATCCTGATTTTGTGAGCTTTGTTCATTAAATCCGTTTGTGTTGACATCCTTTTTTGTTTGATTCTTTGTTCTCCAGTTTGTTCAATTCTATGCCATTTAGCTTATTCTGTTCAAAATCAATACCTTTAATTTATGTTGTTTAGTTCTTTATAGAGCTAAAAGGTAAAATCTGAGTGGTAAAAGGTAAGAGTGAGTTCATATAAAGAAAAAGCCATAAAGAGTGTAAACACGAGGGAGTGTGACACAATCTTTTGAGTGACACACGTAAGGGAGTGTTCTATGAGGTATCCTATTTGTTTTCTATAGAATTACTTCTACCAAAGACAAAGGTGCAGCTCAAAAGGGAGCTGGTGATGTGTCCTTCATGATCAAAGCTATGCAACAATAATTGGAGCGCATGAATACCAGATTTGATGATATGAGGGAGAGAATGGAGGAGCAAGTTAATACAATAGCAGAGTTGCAAAGGAGACATGGGGAATATGAGGCTCCCAAAGGAAGAAGGCAGTTGACACATGCCTATGACCATGAAGATGATGAATTTGACGATCAAACTATGATGGTTAGAACTAGTAACAATAGAAGGGATGAAAGAGAATTTGGGAGGCAAGGCACCTACAAACATAATTTAGGCAGTATTAAAATGAAAATTCCTTCATTCCAAGGTAAGAATGACCTTGATGCATACCTAGAATGGGAAAAGAAGGTTGAATTGGTTTTTGATTGCCGCAACAATTCTGGGGAGAAAAAGGTAAAGCTTGCTGCAATTGAATTTACTAATTATGGTATTATTTGGTGGGATCAACTTGTTTTGATAAAGAGAAGGAATCATAGGAGGAGATGAAGGCTATCATGAGGAGGAGGTTTGTCCTCAATCACTATTATAGGGAGTTGTACCAAAGGCTGCAAGGGCTCATTGAGGGCACGAAAAGTGTGGAAGACTACCACAAGAAGATGGAGATTACCATGATTAGGGCCAATGTAGGATAAGATAGAGAGACAACTATGGCTCAATTTCTGCAAGGGCTAAATAGGGACATAGCAATTGCAGTTGAATTGCAGTACTATATGGAATTAGAAGACATGGTACACATGGCAATGAAAGTTTAAAGGCAACTTAAATGAAAGGGCTCCACTTAGTTTGCATAGAATTCAGGTTTTACCTCATTGTGGAGTAAAAGGGACAAGATGGCCAATTACAAGTCCAAAGCTGAGCCTTCCAAGTATAGGAATGTGAGTTCTAGCAAGGAGATAGGTAAATTTGAACCCCAACCAAGTAGAAATAGAGATGTTAAATGTTTTAAGTGTTTAGGCAGGGGTTACATTGCATCTTAATGTCCAAATAAGCGTGCAATGATCTTGAGAAGTAATGGTGATGTTGAAACTGAAAGTGAATCGGATGATGACTCTGTGCCATTAATAGAGGGTGAAAGTGATGGAGAAGAGTATCCAGTTAATGAAGTAGCTCTCATTACAAGGCAAGCATTAAATGTGCAAGTAAAAGAAGAAAATGAGGTGCAATGAGATAACATCTTTCGGACAAGGTGTCTTATCAAAGATAAGGTATGTAGTATGATTATTGGTGGTGGGAGCTGCACTAATATTGCTAGCACAACTTGAGAAGCTGGATTTACCTACTATGAAGCATCCTAGACCATATAAGCTTCAGTGGTTGAATGAGAGTGGTGATGTGAAGGTAAATAAGAAAGTGCTCCAATCATTTTCTATTAGAAGGTACCATGATGAAGTTTTATGTGATGTTGTACCTTTGCTTGTGGGACATATTCTATTAGGAAGACCATGGCAATTTGAGAGGCAAGTTATGCATGATGACTTCAAGAATCGATATTCCTTTGTAATGAATGAAAAACCTGTCACTCTTGTACCATTATCACCTCAACAAGTATATGAGGATCAATTAAGGATTAAAAATGAGAGTGAACAGAAAAGAGAGATTGATAAAATATAAAATAGAGAAGAAAATGTGAGGACACAAGAGAAAGAGAAGAAAAGAGAAAGTCTTTAAGCAAAAGGTAATGATGTCAAAAGAGAATTGTATGCTAAACAGCCTATGATTGTACTTTTATACAAGGAGGCTTATTTTAACACTAACAAGTTTGACCCATCTTTGCCTAGTGTTGCTGCACTATTGCAAAAATTTGAAGATGTATTCCATGATGAATATACCAAGTGGATAACCACCTAATAGAGGAATTGAGCATTAAATTGATTTCATCCCAGGTGCATCCATCCCTAATCGGCCAATATATAAGGGTAATCCTGAGGAGACAAAGGAGCTTCAAAGGCAGGTTGATGAGCTTATGTCCAAAGGATATGTGAGGGAAAGCATGAGTCCATGTGCTATTCCTGTCCTACTTGTACCCAAAAAAGATGGGACTTCGAGGATGTGTGTTGATTATCGAGGAATCAACAAAATCACTATAAAGTATCGTCACCCCCTACCTAGATTAGATGATATGTTAGATGAATTACATGGTTCATTTGTCTTTTCTATGATTGATTTGAAAAGTGGATATCATCAAATTAGTATGTGAGAGGGAGATGAGTGGAAAACATCTTTCAAAACTAAGTATGGGTTATATGAGTGGCTAGTTATGCCATTTGCTCTCACAATGCACCAAGTACTTTTATGTGACTAATGAATCATGTTTTGCGTGCATTCATTAGTAAATTTGTAGTTGTGTATTTTGATAATATTTTGGTCTATAGTAAAACCCTAGAAGATCATCTTGATCATTTATGTTCTGTTGTAAGTGTTTTACATTATGAGAAAATTTTATGCTAACTTACATACATGTTCCTTTTGTACTAATCAAATCACATTTGTTGGCTATATTGTCAGTGCTAAAGGTGTTGAGGTTGACGAGGAAAAAGATAAGGCAATTCGTAATTGGCCTACACCTAAGTCAACTAATGACGTGCATAGCTTTCATGGTCTAGGTAGTTTCTATAGACATTTTGTTAAAGACTTTAGCATCATTGCTGAACCACTCACTGAGCTTATCAAAAAGAACATAAGTTTTAGGTGGGGGACAAGGCTTTTAATTGCATCAAAGAAAAATTAAGTTCTGCACCCTTACTTGCTTTACCTAACTTTGCAAAAGCTTTCGAGATTGAGTGTGATGCTTCAGGTATTGGCATTGGAGCTGCTTTGATGCAAGAAAGGTGCCCAATTGTTTACTTTAATGAAAAGCTAAGTGGAGCAAGTCTTAATTATCCTACTTATGATAAAGAGATGTATGCATTGGTACAAGCTTTGGAGTCATGGCAACATTACCTTTGGCTCAAGGAGTTTGTCATCCATTCTAACCATAAATCTTTGAAGCACTTGAAGGGACAAGGAAAGTTGAACAAAAGACATGCCAAGTGGGTTGAAATCATTGAGACCTTTCCCTGCATCATCCAATATAAAAAAGGTAAGGAAAATGTGGTAGCTGATGCATTATCTCTCAAGTATGCCCTTATCTCTACACTTACTGCAAACTTATTAGGATTTGAACACATTAAGGATTTATATGTGAATGATCCTAATGTTGCTAATGTTTATGGGGCATGTGAGACGTTAGCCTTTGAGAAGTTTTATAGGTATAAGGGTTTCTTATTTAAGGAAAATCATTTATGCATGCCTATGAGTTCTTTAAAGGAATTGGTTGTAGGAGAAGCTCATGAGGTGGTGTTTGAACCTGGTGATTGTGTTTGGGTGCATATGCACAAGGAATAGTTCCCATCTCAGAGGCATTTGAAGGTACAACCTAGAGGAGATGGTCCTTTTGAAGTTGTAGTTTGAATTAGTGACAATTCTTATAAGTTAGACCTTTTTAGTGAGTATAATGTGAGTGCAACATTTAACATTTCTGATCTTTCCCCTTTTGATGTAGGTGATGATTTGGGGACAAATCCTTTTGAGGTGCAGGTGAATGATGAGAACCATAGAGATGATGGGTCGAAGGCTTCAATGGATGCAAGTGGTCCATTGCACATTCCAGAAGGCCCAATAACACGAGCTAGAGCCAAAAAGATTTAAAAAGCCCTAAATGGCCTAATTTAGGACATTTAGGCCAACTAAGCTTCAAATGGTGCAAATTCAAGTTTGACAAAGAGTCTAGGCCTAATTAGTATAATTAGAATACTTAAATAGGTCAAATTAAGTAATAGAATTCCATCCTAAATAAGAGTTTATTGTCTATGTTGGAATTTGCCCATATTTAGGAATTCCTCCAAAATAAGTTTTTCTCCTAAGTAGGAATTTATGCCTTTTTAGGATTGCTATCTTAGCCTATAAATAGGCAACCCTTGTATGCTCTAGAAAGTAGACAACTTTGAGTGAAATAGAAAGCAAGCGTTTTTTTTCTCTTGGTTCTTTTAAGGACTAAAGAACCTATCAAGAGGTATTTCTTCTTGTGGCATTTCAATCGACTTATCACTCCCAATTCCCTTCTTTTCTGGAATGTGGTGTCCATATCCTTCTTAAATGCTCTAGGTTCGTGTTCCTTTGAAGGTTGGGTCTAAGGTTTGTGATATTAAACTTTGGTTTACCTTTCCTGGTTGTTCTTTGATTCCTTGTGTACGTTGGGTCCCTAAGCCACATCTTTTTGGGGTTTTCCACATCTTAAGGTGATAATGGTACAAGAGTGATAGGTTTTTCATTCATTACAAAGGGATATCAATTCTTAAAGCCATCATGCATAACTCGCTTATCAAATTGCCATGGTCTTCCTAATAGCATATGACCCGCATGCATAAGTACAACATCATATAAAATTTCATCATGGTACCTTCCAATAGAAAATGATATAAGCACTTGCTTATTTACCTTGACTTCACACCACTCTCATTCAACCATTAAAGCTTATATGGCCTAGGATGCTTCATAGTATGTAAATTTAGCTTCTCAACCATAGTTGTACTAGCAACATTAGTGCAACTCCCACCATCAATAATCATACTACATACCTTATCTTTGATGAGACACCTTGTCTGAAAGATGTTATCTTGTTGCACCTGATTTTCTTCCATTACTTACACATTCAATGCTCACCTTAACAAGAGCTACCTCATTAATTGGATACTCTTTTCCATCACTTTCACCCTCTGATGATGGCACAAAAGCATCATCTTTAAGTAGGCCGTGTTTATCATCTTGCATATAAAGATAAATGAGCATTCTTGTTATAGTATTGAAAGCTTTTAAAATAGACTTAGAATCATCTAAAGCAACTGCCTTGTCATGCATCTTCATGATTAGGTCTTGTAAAACCTGTTTCATCTTCTTTGTCCTTATAAGAAAACTCAAGATGTGGTAAATATTTTTCCCATCGCCTTAAATTCTTTTGAATGTCCTATTAACTATTTTAGATTATCCATCTATTTGAGGATGTACAACAGTAGAAAATAAGAGTTTAGTTTCCAATTCATTCCATGAAGGGTGCCAAAAATGACTTAAGAACTTAATATCTGATGTAGAAAACCCCAAAAAGACATGGCTTAGGGGCCCAATGCACATAACAAATCATAGAACAACCAAGAAAGTTAAACTAGAATTTAATAACACAAACCTTAGACCCACCATTTGAAGGAACACGAACCTAGAGTATTTAAGAAGGATATGGACGCTACACTATAGAAAAGAATGGAAATGGGAGTGATAAGTCGATTAGAACGCCATAAGAAGAAGTACCTCTTGATAAGTTCCTTAGTCCTCAAAAGAACCGAGGGAGAAAAACCCTTGCTTTCTATTTCACTCAAAATTATTTGATTTTTCAGTGCTTACAACGAGTGTCTATTTATAGGCTAAGATAACAATCCTAAAGAGGCACAAATTCCTACTTAGGACAAATCCTTATTTTGGAGGAATTCCTAACCATGGAAAAATTCCAACATAAAAAGTAAACTCCTATTTAAGAGTGAATGCTATTACTTAGTCTGACTATTAATTATTCCAATTATATTAATTAGGCCTGGGCAATTTGTTAAACTTGAATTCGCACCATTTGAACTTGGTTGGCCTGAATGTCCTCAATCAGCCCATTTAGTACTTCAATCTTTTTGGCTCTAGCTCGTGTTATTAGGCCTTTTGGAATGTACAATGGACATTTTGCATCCATTGAAGCTCTAACTCATGTTATTGGGCCTTATGGAATGTGTTATCAATATCTTGTATCCATTGAAGTTATAGCTCATGTTCTTACATCCATTGAAGCCTTCCACCCATCATCTCTATGGTTCTTATCATTCCCTATCACTAACAATGGTTCTTGGCAATCCATGAAAATGCACCACTTCCTCAAGTAACAACTCAGTAATATGCATTCCATCGATGATCAAGCAATAGAGTATATCTTGAACTAAATTCTGAGTATGGAAAATATTTTTGATGAGAACCATAAAGATGATGGGTGGGAGGCTTCAATGGATGCAAGATATCCATTGCACATTCCAGAAGGCCCAATAACACGAGCTAGAGCCAAAAAGATTAAAGAAGCACTAAATGGGCTGATTCAGGACATTCAGGCTAACAAAACTTCAAACGGTGCGAATTCAAGTTTGACAGAGAGTCCAGGCCTAATTAATATAATTAGAATACTTAAATTGTTCAGACTAAGTAGTAGCATTCCCTCCTAAATAGGAGTTTATTGTCTATGTTGGAATTTTCCCATATTAGGAATTCATCCAAAATAAGAATTTCTCCTAAGTAGGAATTTATGCCTCTTTAAGATTGCTATCTTAGCCTATAAATAAGCACCCCTTATAAGTTCTGGAAAATCAGACAACTTTAAATGAAATAGAAAGCAAGGGTTTTTTTTCTCTTAGTTCTTTTAAGGACTAAAGAACTTATTAAGAAGTACTTCTTCTTGTGGCATTCCAATTGACTTATCACTCTCATTTACTTTCTTTGCTAGAGTGTGACATCTATATCCTTCTTAAATACCCTTGGTTCATGTTGCTTTGAAGGGCAGGTCTAGAGTTTGTGATATTAAACTCTAGTTTAGCTTTCCTGGTTGTTCTTTGATTCCTTGTGTGTGTTGGGTCCCTAAGCCACTTCCTTTTGGGATTTTCCACATCACATGGGAGGAGATGAATCAAGCTACCATGAGGAGGAGGTTTGTCCCTAATCACTATTACAGAGAGTTGTACCAAAAGCTCCAAGGGCTCACTCAGGGCACCAAAAGTGTGGAGGACTACCACAAGGAGATGGAGATTACCATGATTAGGGCAAATGTAGAAGAAGATAGAGAGGCAACCATGGCTCGATTTCTGTAGGGGCTAAATAAGGACATAATATATGTGGTTGAATTGCAACACTATGTGGAATTAGAAGACATAGTGTATATGGTGATGAAAGTTGAAAGGCAACTTAAATGAAACTGCTCCATACAGTTTGAGCAGAATTCAGGTTCTACCTCATAGTGAAAGCCAAATTGGAGTAAAAGGGACAAGATGGCCAATTACAAGTCCAAAGCTGAGCCATCCAAGCACAAGAATGTGGGTTCTAGCAAGGAGACAGGTAAATTTGAACCCCAACCAAGTAGAAATAGAGATGTTAAATGTTTTAAGTGTTTGGGCAGGGGTCATATTGTATCTCAATGTCTAAATAAGCATGTAAAGATCTTGAGAAGTAATGGTGATGTTGAAACTGAATGTGAATCGGATGATGATTTTTTGCCATCATTAAAATCATCATCTGAGGGTGAAAATGATGGAGAAGAGTATTTGGTTAATGGAGTAGCTCCCGTTACAAGGCGAGCATCGAATGTGCAAGTAAAGGAAGAAAATGAGGTGCAACAAGATAACATCTTGTTATCCTTTATAATGAATGAAAAGCCTGTCATTCTTGTACCATTATCACCTCAACAAGCATATGAGGATCAATTAAGGATTAAAAATGAGAGTGAACAGAAAAGAGATTGATAAAAGAGAAAAGAGAAAGTCTCTATGCAAAAGGAAGTGATGTCAAAAGAGCATTTTATGCCATACAGCCTATGATTGTACTTTTATACATGGAGGCTTATTTTAACACTAACAAGTTTGACCCATTTTTACCTAATGTTGTCGTTGCTCTATTGCAGGAATTTGAGGATGTATTCCCTGACAATGTCCCAAGTGGATTGCCACCTAATAGAGGAATCGAGCATCAAATTGATTTCATCTTGGGTGTATCCATCCTTAACGGCCAGAATATAAGAGTAATCGTGAGGAGACAAATGAGCATCAAAGGCAGGTTAAGGAGCTTATGTCCAAAGGATATGTGAAGGAAAGCATGAGTCCATGTGCTATTCCTGTCCTACTTGTAACCAAAAAAGATGGGACTTGGAGGATGTGTGATGATTGTCGAGCAATCAACAAAATCTCTGAAAGGCACCCAATTGCTTACTTTAGTGAAAAGCTAAGTGGAACAAGCCTTAATTATCCTACTTATGATAAAGAGATGTATACATTGGTAAGGGCTTTGGAGACATGGCAACATTACCTTTGGACCAAGGAGTTTGTCATCCATATTGACCATGAATCTTTAAAGCACTTGAAGGTATAAGGAAAGTTGAACAAAAGACATGCCAAGTGGGTTGAATTCATTAAGTCTTTTCCCTACATTATCCAATATAAACAAGGTAAGGAAAATGTGGTAGCTGATGCATTATCTCTCAAGTATGCCCTTATCTCTACATTTACTGCAAACTTATTCGGATTTGAACACATTAAGGATTTATATGTGAATAATCCTAACTTTGCTAATGTGTATGGAGCATGTGAGGCATCAACCTTTGAGAAGTTTTATAGGCATAAGGTTTTCCTATTTAGGGAAAATCATTTATGCATGCCTATGAGTTCTTTGAGGGAGTTGGTTGTAAGAGAAGCTCATGAGGGTGGTCTAATGGGTTAGGAAAACCCTAGATGTCCTAAATGAACATTTCTTTTGGCCATGAATGAAACAAGATGTTGAGAAGATATGTGTGAAATGCATAACATGCAAACAAGCTAAATCTAGAGTTTTACCTCATGGCTTGTATACCCCTTTACCCATACCTAACCATCCATGAGTTGATTTATCTATGGACATTGTATTAGGATTGCCGCGGATAAAAAGGGATAGGGATTCTATATTTGTTGTTGATAGATTTTTAGAGATGGCACTCTTCATCCCATGTCATAAAATTGATGAAACAAACAACGTGGCTAACTTATTATTTAGAGAAGTAGTACATTTGCATGACATGCCATAAAGCATTATTTCAGATCAGGATACAAAGTTCTTAAGCTACTTTTGGAAGACTTTGTGGGGGTAAGTTAGGTACTAAGCTATTGTTTTCAACTATTTGTCATCCACAAATTGATGGGCAGACTGAGGTAGTTAATCAAACACTTTCTACTCTTTTGTGTGGTATTATTCGAACAAATTTGAATGTTTACCACATGTTGAGTTTGCGTATAATAGGAATGTTCATTCTACTACTATTGCCGACATATTGCATGAGAAGGTGCGACAACATATTGAAAAACAAACTGAGCAACATGCATCCCATGTCAACAAGGGATGAAAAGAGGTGGTGTTTGAACCTGGTGATTGGGTTTGGGTGCTTATGCATAAGGAATGGTTCTCAGCTCAGAGGTGTATGAAGCTACAACCTAAAGGAGATGGTCCCTTTCGATCTGTAGCCCGAATTAATGATAATGCTTATAAGTTAGACCTTCCTTGTGAGTATAATGTGAGTTCAACATTTAATGTTTTTGATCTTTCCCTTTTTGATGTAGGTGATGATTCGGGGACAAATCCTTTTGAGGAGAGGGGGAATGATGAAAACTATAGAGATGATGGGTGGGAGGCTTCAATGGATGCAAGAGGTTCATTGCACACTCCAAAAGGCCCAATAACATAGGCTAGAGCCTTAATGGATGCAAGAGATCCATTGCACATTCCAGATGGCCCAATAACATGAGCTAGAGCCAAAAAGATTAAAGAAGCATTAAATGGGCTTATTTAGGACATTTAGGCTAACCAAGCTTCAAATGGTGCAAATTCAAGTTTGACAAAGAGTCTAGGTCTAATTAATATCATTAGAATACTTAAATAGGTTAGACTAAGTAATAACATTCCCTCCTAAATAGGAGTTTATTGTCTATGTTGGAATTTGTCCATATTTAGGCATTCTTCCAAAATAAGAATTTCTCCTAAGTAGGAATTTGTGCCTCTTTAGGATTGCTATCTTAGCCTATAAATAGGCACCCCTTGTAAGCTTTGGAAAAATCAAACAACTTTGAGTAAAATAGAAAGCAAGGGTTTTTTTTTTTCTCTCAGTTCTTTTAAGGACTAAAGAACTTATCAAGGGGTACTTCTTCTTGTAGCATTTCAATCGACTTATCACTTCCAATTCCTTTCTTTGCCGGAGTGTGGCGTCCATATCCTTCTTAAATACCCTACGTTCGTGTTCCTTCAAAGGGTGGGTCTAGAGTTTGTAATATTAAACTCTAGTTTAGCATTCCTGGTTGTTCTTTGATTCTTTGTGTGTGTTGGGTCCCTAAGCCATGACTTTCTCGAGTTTTCCGCATCAATTTTCCTACTGCATTTCAACATCATCCTCCTTAACCTGCACACTAAGGGCTCTTCTTGCTACTAAAAGCCTTTCACCATGCTCTAGATAGTCTATCCCCCATCAACATCACTAGCATCCTCTAGTGGTGGCATTTGGTCTTCATCACTTGCTTCATGGGTTTGGCAGCAAAGCCACATGATTTTTACCTAGACATCTAAAGCATTTGATGTCCCTAGTTTTTCCTTGGGTGCCTTTACTTTTTCCATAAATTTTCCCTTTTCAAGGCTGCCCCCACTAGTCTTGGGTCCATGTGAACTAGTTTTAAACTTAGGAGTCATCTTCTCTTCCTTCTTCCCCAATTCATCTTCCAAAAAGATAAACCTGAGTTGTAATTATATCTAGAAGTACTCCTTCCCTTAAGCTACCTCTCAACTTTCATGGCAATGTGAACCATGTCCTTAAGCTTTACATAGTATTGCAATTCTACCATATAAGCTATGTTTTTATTCAACCCTTGAAGGAACCTAGCCATACTTGCCTCCCTATATCCTCCATTACATTTGTCCTAACCATAGCAATCTCCATTTCCTTATGGTACCTTTCCACACTCTTGGAACCTTGCATAAGGCTCTCCATCTCCTAGGAAATGAATCTAATGAACTAGAGTTAAAGGAAACAAGTTAAAAGAGCTAAACTTGGAGTATAAACTTAGATAACAAAATAAGAAAATAGATGGCAAAATTAGAGTTGAGCATGAAACTAAGATGTTATTATACCCAATTTGATGAAACTGTTTTGCTCCTACCTTAATCACTTAATTTTTTTCTATTTTTTTATTTCTCTCTCTTTTTTTGTTCTTGTTCTTTTAGCATGAATTGAAGACAATAAAGACAAACAAGAGTTTGGAATTCAAAAAAAATAAAATAAAATAAAATGTGGCTAAGAACAAAAACAAAAGGAAAGAAACTCAAATTTAAATAAGCAAACCTAATTTAGACCTTAAAGTTCTAATACCAACTAATGTAAACCTAAAAAATGTAGATTTGGCACTGACTATACATAAGGAATCAAATAAGAACCCAAAAAAGCTAAATTACGTTTCAATCATGCAAGACCTAGACCCATGCAAGAACCTAAGGATGAAGAATAGTATGAATGCCACACTTTAGAAAAAATAAGGGATTTAGGAGTAATAAGTCAGGTTGAACACTAAAAGAAGTGTTAGTTTTTGATAAGTTCTTTAATTTTCTAAAAGATTGAAGAAAATTATCACTGCTTTATTTTACTAATGATCTATCCTTTTTAATAGTGAAATCAAGTCTATTTATAAGATAAATTAATAACCCTAACCCTAGGAATAAAGACAAACTTTCTAAATAAGCTAACAGCAAATCTACTATTATGTTTTTAAGAGTTGCTATAAAAAATAACTTAGCACAAGTCCATTGAGCATACTCATACAATTAATAAAACCTTGGCTTGCATCAATATACACTTGTGATCCTTTAAGCTTGAATTAGTTTCTTTGTCTCAAGTTTCTTCAATTAGCTTGCTAAGTGTCTTTTTCATTCTTTTATCTCTTGAATATGTCATTAGCCCTTCTTAAATGATTAGTGGATCCTTAAAATACTTTTTTGTTTTGGCTTTTCTGTGGATCTCATCATCCCCTCTCCTCCTTAAAAGAATTCATCCTTGAATCATCCCAAGCATTAAGAAATAAAAGGGATAACCTCACACACCCTTATGTGTATCTCTCAATTATTGTCACTCAACCCCTGTGTTTCCTTCCCTTTAATGGTTTTTCTTATAATGTGTTCACACTTTTGCCATTTACCACTCTAACTTCCCGTTTCAATTCTTTAAGTAATCAAGAACACTATTTTTGGCTTAACCAAACTCATAGAATAAAGTAAATAGGAGAGAATTAAATTAATGAATAATAAGAAGGTACAAAGCAAAAATGTGACATCAAGGAAAACATATATAATAAACTCTTAAAGGAAACAAGTTAAAGGGTTAAATTTAGAGGAAAAATTTAGATGACAAAATAAGAAAATAGATGACAGAATTAGAGTTGAGCTAGAATTTAGGTCATTGTTGTGGCTGGTTTGATCAAACCATTTAGCTATTACCTTAATCACTCAAAGTTGATTTTTTTTAAAGTTTTTTTTCCTTCTTTTCTCCTTTTGTTTGTTCTTTTGTTTTTCTTTGCATGAATTTAATGACAAGAAAAGATAAAGTAGTGTTTGAGATTCAAAAAAATAAAAAGTTATAAAATGTAGCTACAAAGAAGAACAAAGGAAATAACTCAAATTAGATAGAAAAATCTGATTTAAATACTAAAACACTAATACCAACTAATGTGAACCCCAAGAAACATGACTTAGGGAACCAACATGCATAAGGAATCAAGCAAGAACTGAAGAAAACTAAATTAGATTTTAATCACACAAGACCTAAACTTAATGTTTAAAAGAATACATACCTAAGGTATAAAGAAGGATATAGATGTGACACTCTAGAAAGAAAAGGGATTGAGGAATCATAAGTAAGTTTGAATACTACAAGAAGAGTTCTTAAAAGAATGAAAGAAACAAATTCTCACCTCTTCATTTTACTAATGATTTATGCCTTCTTTAATAATGAAATCAAGTCTATTTATGAGTCCTAACCCTTAAGATAAGCACAAACTTCCATAATAAACTGACAATGAAGTTGATAAACAACCCACAAGGTGACTTGCCCTAAAAACCCTTCAATCAATTTGTTATGTACGCCTCACAAAGCTAGGAAACAAGTTAGGTTGATCAGATCAAAACCCTAGGGAAACTAAATCCTAAAAGCCCTAATCTTAAGATGCCACAAAGGTTGATCATTCCTTTAATAAGTCAAGATAATATATTCTTCTAAAAACACAAGAAAGCAAAGCAAAGCTTGCTGAGGGTACCTGAATTTTAGAGGCAAGTTAATGAATTGAAGAAGAAGGGACATGTAAGGGAGAGCATCAGCCCATGTGCAGTGCCAATGTTGCTTGTACCAAAGAAAGATGGATCTTGGAGGATATGTGTCGATTGCAAAGCTATCAATAAAATAATAGTTAAGTATCAACATCCTATACCTAGGCTTGATGAATTGCATAGTGCTTGTTACTTCTTTAATAGTGACCTTAAGAGTGGATATCATGAAATTAGGATGAGGGAAGGTGATGAATGAAAAACTACATTCAAGACTAAGCATAATTTGTATGAATAGTTAATTATGTCCTTCGGTTTAACTAATGCAACAAGCACTTTTATGAGATTGATGAATCATGTTTTGAAATCTTTCTTGGGAAAATTTGTTGTGGCTTATTTTGATGACATATTAGTATATAATAAGAATTTAGAAGAGTATATTGAACATTTGCGTTGTGTGTCTAATGTGTTGAGAAAAGAGAAATTGTATGCTAATTCGATGAAATGTGATTTTTGCAACAATCATGTCATTTTCTTGGGTTATATTGTGTCTACTCATGGAATAGAGGTTGATAAAGAGAAGATTAAGGCTATTCAAGAATGTTCTGCACTTAAGAGTGTGAGTGATGTGAAGAGTTTTCACACCATTGATTAAGGTGATTAAAAGGAGTATGGGTGGGGTAAGGAACAACAAAATGTCTTTGATTTGCTTAAGTCTAAGTGGTGTAATGCACTACTTCTTACATTCATATAAACCATTCTTAGTCTTCAATGTAGTTTTCTATTCATTACCTTTTCTCATCTAATTTGATGACACCCACTCTTAAGGTTAATTTTAAAGAAGTAACCAGCACCATGCAATTCATCAAGCATATCATCAAGCCTAGGTATAGGATGTTGATACTTAACTATTATTATGTTGATAGCTTAACAGTTGACACACATCCTCCAAGATCCATCTTTCTTTACCACAAGCAACACTAGCACTACACATGGGCTCATGCACTCCCTTATATGTCCCTTCTTCATCAATTCATCAACTTGCCATTAAAGCTCCTTTGTCTCCTTAGGATTATTTCTATACACTAACTTTTTGGGAATGGGAGCTCTAGGAATAAGATCAATGTGATGTTCAATCTCTCTCCTTGGTGGCAAGCCATCTGAGATCTCCTGAAGGAATACATCATTATAATCCTGCAACAAAGATGAAATAGTATTAGGCAAAGATGAATTAAGGTTAGGGTTGAAGAAATAAGAATCCTTATAAAGGATCAAGATCATTTGTTGCCTAGCTTGGAAGGCAACCCTAACATCTGCTCCTTTTGCAAACACACTCACTTGTTTTCTATCATTTTCACTCTTTTGAACATAACCACTCTTATACTTATCACTGTCAGGTGTTTTCACCATAATTTTTCTCTCTTGCAATTTCTTTTCTCTCTACTCTTACTTTCTTTTCACTCATTCTCTTTTGCTTACTTTCATAAAGTCTCACTTGGTCTTCATACACCTATTTTTAATTCAATGGAACAAAAGGGAATGGTTTTCCATCCATGGTGAAAGAATAATGGTTCTTGTAACCATCATGCAAAACTCCTCTAACAAATTGCCAAGGATAGTTTAATAACAAATGTCCTGTCTACATAGGTACAACATCACAAAACAACTTGTTCTTATATCTACTGATGGAAACTAGAACCACAACTTGTTTAGTCACTTTCACCACTCCACTGTCATTCAACCATTACAAGTTATATGGCCTAGGATGTTTGGTTGTAGGCAAGTTCAATTTCTCTACCAACTTTATACTTACTACATTAGTGCAACTACCTCCATCTATGATCAAGCAACTGAATATATCCCGAACTAAACACTGAGTATGGAAAATATTTTTTCGCTACATCTTAACACAGAGTGGTTTGATTTACAAGAGTGAAGATGAAAGAAAACAAGTGAGTGTGTTTGCAAAAGGAGCAGATGTTAGTGTTGCCTTCCAAGCTAGGCAACAAATGATCTTGATCCTTTACAAGGATTCTTATTTCCCTAACACTAACCTTGAGTCATCTTTGCCAAGTGCTATTTCATCATTGTTGTAGGATTATAATGATGTATTCCCTAAGGAGATCTTAGGTGGTTTACCACTAAGGACAGGGATTGAACACCACATTGATCTTATTCCTAGAGCTCCCACTCCCAATAAGCTAGCATATAGAAGTAATCCTGATTAGACAAAGGAGCTTTAGAGGTAAATTGATGAGTTGATGAAGAAGGGACACATAAGGAAGAGCATGAGTCCATGTGTAGTGCCAATGTTACTTGTGCCAAAAAAAAGAAGGATATTGGAGGATGTGTGTTGATTGTAGAGCTATCAACAAAATAATAGTTAAGTATCGACATCCTATACCTAGGCTTGATGATATGCTAGATGAATTACATGGTGCTTGCTACTTCTTTAAAATTCACCTTAAGAGTGGGTATCATCAAATTAGGATGAGGGAAGATGTATGAAAAACTGCATTCAAGACCAAGCATGTTTTGTATAAATGGTTAGTTATGCCCTTCAGTTTGAATAATGCACCTAGTACTTTTATGCGATGAATCATGTTTTGAGACCTTTCTTAGGAATGTTTGTTGTGGCTTATTTGATGACATATTAGTATATAGCAGGAAGTAGGAAGGGCATGTTGAACATTTGCATTGTGTGCTTGATGTTTTGAGGAAAGAGAAATTGTATGCCAATTTGAAGGAATGCGATTTTTGCAAGGATCATGTTATTTTCTTGGGTTATGCTGTGTCTAGTCATGGCATAGTGGTTGATAAAGAGAAGATTAAGGCAATTCAAGAATGGCCTACACCAAAGAGTGTGAGTGATGTGAGGAGTTTCCATGGTTTGGCTAGCTTTTATAGGAGGTTTATTAAGGATTTTAGTACCATAGCTACACCATTGATTGAGGTGATTAAAAAGAGTGTGAGTGTCAAGTGGAGTAAGGAACAACAAGATGCCTTTGATTTGCTTAAGTTTAAGTTATGTAATGTACCACTTCTTGATTTGCTTGATTTTTTTAAGATCTTTGAAATTGAATGTGATGCATCAGGCATTGGGATTGGGGGAGTTCTATTGCAAGAGAAACGACCTATTGCATTTTTTAGTGAGAAGTTGGGTGGGGCAACATTGAATTATCCAAGTTATGATAAAGAAATTTATGCACTTGTTATGACTTGAGAAACGTGGCAACATTACCTTTGGCCCAAGGAGTTGGTAATTCATACTGATCATGAGTTTTTAAAATACTTGAAGGGGCAAGGTAAGTTGAATAGGAGACATGCAAAATGGGTTGAGTTTATTGAAACTTTTCCTTATGTAATTCAATAGAAATCTGGTTAGAAAAATGTTGTTGTTGACACATTGTCATGTAGGTACACATTGATTAGAACTTTGAGCATTAAGTTACAGGGGTTTGAGCACATTATTGATTTGTATGCTAATGATGCTAACTTTAGTAATGTATATGTTGCATATGAGAATGCTGCCTTTGGAAAATTTTATAGACATGAGCTTTGTATTCCTTAAGGGTCTATGAGAGCATTACTTGTGAGAGAAGCTCATAGGGGTGGTTTAATGGGACACTTTGGCATTTAAAAGACTTTTGATGTTTTAAATGAACATTTCTTTTGGCCACATATGAAAAGGGATGTTGAAAGAGTCTGTGCCAAGTGTATTACCTATAAACAAGCTAAGTCTATGGTTTTGCCCCATGGAAAGTATATACCCTTAGAAATTCCTCGTGAACCTTGGACCAATATTTCTAAGGATTTTATTTTTGGGTTACCTAGGTCAAAGAAAAGTCGAGATTGTATTCTTGTTGTAGTTGATAGTTTTTCAAAGATGGCACATTTCATTGCTTGCACCAAAATGGACGATGCCACACACATTGTAGACTTATTTTTAGGGAGATTGTTTGCCTAGATGAAGTGCCAAAGAGTATTGTGTCAAACCGTGATGCAAAATTTTTGAGCCATTTTTGGAAGACATTGTGGGGTAAGCATGGAACAAAGTTTTTGTTTTCTACAACTTTCCATCCACAAACTGATGGACAAATTGAGGTAGTAAATCAAACTCATGGTACATTGTTGCGTGCTATTATTGGAAAGAATTCTAGAACCTGTGAAGAATGTTTGCCTTTTGTGGAATTTGCCTATAATCGTGTTGTTCATAGTGGTACAGGTAATTCTTCTTCCAAGCTTGTTTACAGTTTTAATCCATTATCTCCTTTGGATTTAGTACCATTGCCTATAGGACAGGGTTAATTTAGATGGAAAAAAAGAAGGCTGAAGTGGTTAGGCAACTTCATGAGAAAGCTAGGCTTAACATTGAAAGAAAAACCAAACAATATGAAACACAAGCTAACAAAGGTTGTAGGCATACCACTTTTGAACCTGGTGATTGGGTTTGGGTAAACTTGAGGAAGGATAGATTTCCTATACAAAGGAAGTCAAAGTTGCATCCAAGGGGAGATGGTGCTTTTCAAGTGGTGGCAAGAGTCAATGATAATGCATATAAACTTGGCTTGCCAGGTGAGTATAATATGAGTGCAACATTTAATGTTTTTGACCTTTCTCCTTTTCTCTTTGATGATGTAGGTGCTGATTTGAGGACAAATCATTTTGAGGAGAGTGGGAATGATCGAAGCCATATTGTACCAGCGCAAATTAACAACGGAGTTGATACTTTGCAAACCCTTGGAGGAACAATGACAAGGGCAAGGTGAAAGAAAATAAAGGAAGCTTTCAACAACTTGTTATGCGACATTTATTATCAAGAAGTTGCTAGGTATGAGTTAAGGATGATGGAGGCTTCACCAAGGCTTGCAAATGTGTCATTTATGGAGGAATTTGAGAACCATGGCCTTGGGAAGGAAGTTGGATTTGGGAGCCCATGTGTGGACATTTAAATGGATTATTTTCATGGGATATATTGTTATGTAGTGGGGGTTGAACGAATTTCAGCATCTTAATGGGTCATTTTCCTGGGTTTTTATTATTAGTTAGTGGGTTGGATGAATTTCTTTATTAAGCCCATCTTATTAGCTAGAGTTTTGGGGTTTAGCATATAAAAAGGGCAAAAAGGGTGGCTAAAGAAGGCAGACCCTTTCATAAGTGTAAGAGCTATTTCTTTGGTTTTTTGAGAACTAATTCTAAACTTTCATACTTTAGTGTGTTGGTTCAATAGACCTATCTTCTTCAATGTTGTTGTTAGGAGCGGCATCTAAATCTTATAGTTCTAGTTCTTGGTTATTTATAATCATTGGATCAGAACTCTAAATTCCTTAACCTTTGTTAGAATGATCCTATACCAACATTGGTGTTGGGTTCCGTTTACATATAATCGGAGTTCATATCAAACTTCTCCACTAACTCTTGGATAGCATCATTGGTACAACTATCCCCATCTATAATCAAGTTAAAATTTCTATCTTTTACCAAACGCCTACTATGAAAGATATTCTCCCTTTATATCTTAACATTATCTCTCTCCTTAGCTTGTACACTAAGAGCTCTCTATACCACTAAAATTTTTCCATTATGCTTTGGGTATTCAACTCTTTCATCAACATCATTGGCATGTACTCCCCCATCCATCATCACTAGACTCACTCCTAGTCTCATATTCACAATCCTCCCTAAGGATTGTAGACCTTTTATTAGGGCATTGTGATGCTACATGACCTAACCCAAATACCTAAAACACTTTATGTCTCTAGTTTTTCCTTGAGTGCCCTCATGTTTTTCTTCAAATTTGCCCTTTCTAAAGCTACCCCTACTAGTCTTGGGTCTATGTGAATTGGTTTTAAGCTTAATTTCTACTTTAAAAAAGATGAACCTGAGTTCTGATTATATCTAGAATTATTCCTTCCTTTAAGCTGCCTCTTAACTTTTATGGAAATGTGCACCATGTCCTTAAGCTTTACATAGTGTTGCAAATTTACCATATCAACTATGCTTTTATTCAACCTTTAAAGGAACCCAGCCATGGTTGGCTCCCTATCCTCCATTACATTAGCCCTAACCATAGCAATCTCCATCTCCTTATGGTATTCTTCCACATTGTTGGAACCTTGTGTAAGGCTCTACAACTTATTATACAAATCCCTATAATAAGAGCTAGGAACAAATCTCCTTCTTATCACAGTCTTCAACTCAATCCAAGTTTCTATTAGTCTTTCAAAATTCCTCATTCTAGTAGTAATTTGTTGGGCCCACCACACTACTGCATAATCAATAAACTCAGTCACAGCTATCTTAACCTTTTTCTCCTCAGAGAAGTGATGACAATCAAATAGTAGCTTTACCCTTCTCTCCTAATTTAACTTTTCCTTAGAAGGAAGGAACCTTCATTTTAATGCTACACAAATTTTTGTCTACTCCTTCCTCCATTTTATTTCTGTTATCTCAACCTCCATTATACCTATCATAAACATTTCCATTGCCTCTTACTCCTCTACTATTCCTATTACCATGTCATCCTCTAAATCCACCTCTGGTGTTTCTATTAGCATTATTACCCTCATCATAATAATCATCACTATCTTCATAAAAATCATGTTCAAATTGCTCTTTCACAACCCTCTCAACTAGCCTTTTAGGATTTACACTTGATTCCCCTTTCTATTTTATCCATCTTGTCCTTGACATCCTAAAATATTTGGTCAATCATATCAAAATTCTGCTCTAAGGATTTCATAAGTAATTTGAAGTCTAGAATAACTACTTCCTCCTTTCCATGTGGGAAACTACCTTTTTTACCATTAGAGATTGTACCTATGAGATTGTTAGTAAATAAAGAATATACCACACAAAACTAACTCTCTTATCTCTTTACTCTCCACTCAATTATAGTAGTCCTTAACTCTCAAGTTTCACATAATGAAATGTAAGACTCTAAGAGCTTTTTCAATAGTTCTAGGCAAACTAAATTCAAAATAAATTAAAACTTGTATATGCTAGCCCTAAACCAATTTTTCAAATAAGTGGCATGATCAAGGAAAGCAATCAATAGAACTAGGATTCAACCAAGGCCAATAGAAATAAGGAATGCAAATGATGTGATTAGCTTGTTAGGACAAAAGAACAATCAATGGGAGTGAAGCTGAAGTTGTGATTCACTCAAAAACAATTTATCTTTTTTTTTTATGACATGAACACAAAATTGTCAAAAACAACTACCCGACAATTGATAGACAATAGTTCACTACACCAACCAATACAAAAGTCCTAATAGCACAAAAAAAGGGTAGAATTTGACTTTTTCTTTTTCTATGTTTTTGATGAATTAACAACAAAACACTGATGAACAATAATAAAACGAATTAAAATAGGAATAACTAACCTAAATTAGAACCTATTTATGATACCAAATGTTATGAACTTTGATTATATGTAAACAAAACCTAACACCAATATTGGTATAGGAGTGTTCTAATACATGTTAAATGATTGGAGTTATGATTTAACAATTATAAAACAACGAAGAACTAGAATTATAGGATTTGGATGCTACTCCTAACAATGACAATGTTGAAGAAGATAAGTCTATTGAACCAACACACTCAAGTATGAAAATTCATAATTAGTTTTCAAAGAACCAAAGAAAATAGCTTTCATACTCATAAAAGAGTTCTACATACTCTAGACATCATTTTTCCCTTTTTATATGTCAACCCCTAAAAGCCCTAGTTGCTAAGATGGACTTATTAATGAAATTCATCCAGCCCATTATATAATAATAAAAACCCATGAAAATAACCCATTTAGATGCTGAAATTTGATTAGCCTACTACATAACAATATAATACATGAAAATAACCCATTTAAATGTCCAAACATGGGCGCCCAGCTCCAACTTCCTTACCAAGGCCATGGTTTTCATATTCCTCCACAGATGACCCATTTGCAAGCCTTAGTGAAGTCTCTAACATCCTTAATTCATGCCTAGCATTTTCCTATAAGTAAATGTCGCACAATAAGTTGTTGAGTGCCTCCTTTATTTTCTTTGACCTTGCCCTCGTCATTGGTGGTCCACAGTAATCCCTGAGGAATCTATTTAGGAAATAAATTTTCAAACTCTTGTAATAATGGAACAACCACACTAGGTAAAGAGAAAAGAGAAATTAAAGTCATTAGATAAAAAATAAACATTCTTGTACATAAGTACAAATAGTTGTTTTGTGATCATAGCACTCTTAACCTCACTTTCCCAACAAACACACTTACCCTCTTACTTTTCTCTCTACCTCACCCTTTTTGCTTGAAGTTTTCACCTCAGCTTCACTTTCTCTCTTTTCCTTTGACCTCACTCTCTTACTTTTTCTTTTCCCTTTGTTCTCTCATCTATTAACATTTTGCACTCTTGCTATCTTATTAATCTTCATATGCTTGAATAGGTTTGAGAGGAGTTACTACAATAGTTCATTATTCATTACAAAAGAGTATTTGTTCTTGTGGCCATTGTAAGTAACCTTCCTATTAAATTGCCATGGTTAGCCAAGAAGTATATGACTAGTAAACATTGGTGGCACATCCAAAGAACCGCATCCTTATAATTGCCAATAGAAAAGGCAACTAAAACTTACTTGGTTACTCCACAATCATTCAACCATTGCAGTTAATGGTATCTAGATTTGACTTCTCTACCAACTACGTATTAGCAACATTAGCACAACTTTCACTATCAAAAATCATGCCACATACCTTGTTTTTAACATTGTAACTTGTATGGAAAATGTGCTCACGTTGCTCCTCATCATTATCATCTTTTAGGTTGAATACTTAGTGCATGCTTTGCAACTAACATAACTCCATAAACAGGTTCTTCAACATGAACATCAGAACAATCCTTTAATGGTGGCATGTCATTATCACTTGAACTAATGCTTTCTATGTCACCATTCTCAACATAATCATAGCTCTTTTATTTGGACTTTGAGAAGCAATATGTCCATGTCCTTGACACCTAAAGTACTTAATATCATGAGATTTAGAAGATTTCATTTTGGTTTTACCTTTAGAAACAGCAACTAATTCCTTTGGCATTGTGTGTTTCCAAGTTGCCTTCCATATAGAACTAGAAGCTAACCCAAAATTGGATCCTTTGGACTTGATTTGTTTCTCCACCATAATAGCCTTATGCAACAACTCTTCCATCTCCAAATAGTGTTACAAATCCACTAGATCTGCAATTTCATTGTTCAAACTACCAATAAACCTTGCCATGGTAGCCTTTTAGTCTTCCTCTACATTAGCTCTAATCGTGGCTATCTCCAACTTCTTGTAATAGTGCTCTACACTCATGGACCCTTGAAAAAGCCCTTGCAACTTCATGTGCAAATTTCTATGATAGTGTATAGGTATAAATATATTGCACATTATTGATTTCATCACTTTCCATGACTGAATTAGGCTCTTACCATTCCTCTTTCTTATCACTAATTGGTCCCACCAAATACTTGCATAATCAGTGAATTATACGGCTACCAACTTTACTTTCTTCTCCTTGGAATAATTATGGCAATCAAATGCATGTTTAACCTTTCTTTCTCACTCCAAATAACGTTTAAGGTCATTCTTCTCTTGAAATGCTAGAATCTTCATCTTTTTGTCGTTCAAATTGCTAACTCTTTTGGAAATAGCCTTCCTACCTTTTCCTGAGCTTGATTCTTGGTAGTCTAACTCTTCCTCATCTTCTTCCTCAATCACATACCTTCTAGAGGATTTGGATTTGCTAGGTGATTGTAACTCATCTAGCCTTGCATTTATCATCTTAAATTGCTCAATGATAGCCTTCATCCAAATCTTCACATTTGGATTTGTTTGTTTTGAATTCAGTTTGCTTGGAACTATTGAAAGAGCTCTCAGAGTCTTCCAATTCATTACGTGAAACACGAAAATTGAGGACTACTATAGTTGAGTGGAGAGCAAACATGCAAGGGAGTGAGTTTTGTGAGGTATATTCTTTATTTATTAACAATCTTGCATGTACAATGTCTAACACTAAAAAAGGCAGTCTTCCATATAGAGAGGAAGAAGTCGTTGTTCCAGTCTTCAAATTGCTTATGAAATCGATAAAGCATAAGTTTGATAGGATTAATCAAATGTTTTGGGAAGTTTGGGACAAGATGGATAAAATAGAAGGGGAATCAAGTGTGAATCCTAAGATGCTGGCTGGGAGGGTTGTGAAGAATCAATTTGAACATGATATTGCTGAAGATGGTGATGGATAACAGTGATAATACTAGTAGAAACTTTAGAGTTGGATTTAGAGGAGGACGTGCTAATAGGAATGGTAGAGGAGTAAGAGGCAATGGAAATGTTTATGATAGGTATAATGGAGGTTGGAATAATAGAAATAGAGTAGAGGAAGGAGTAGACAAAAATCATAGTTGATGCGAAAAACCCCAAAAAGATGTGGCTTAGGGACCCAACACACACAAGGAATCAAAGAACAACCAGGAAAGCTAAACCAGAGTTTAATATCACAAACCCTAGACCCACCCTTTAAAGGAACACGAATCTAGAGCATTTAAGAAGGATATGGATGCCATACTCCAAAAAATAAAGAAATTGGGAGTGATAAGTCGATTGGAATGCCACAAGAAGAAATACCTCTTGATAAGTTCTTTAGTCCTTAAAAGAACCCAGAGAAAAAAAAAACACTTGCTTTTTATTTCACTCAAAGTTGTCTGATCTTTCCAAAGCATACAAGGGGTGACTATTTATAGGCTAAGATAGCAATCCTAAAGAGGCATAAATTCCTACTTATGAGAAATCCTTATTTTGGAGGAATTCCTAAATATGGACAAATTCCAACATAGACAATAAACTCCAATTTAGGATAGACAATAAACTCCTATATAGGAGGGACTGCTATTACTTAGTTTGACCTACTTAAGTATTCTAATTATATTAATTAGGCATGGATTCTTTGTCAAACTTGAATTTGCACCATTTGAAGCTTGGTTAGCCTGAATGTCCTGAATTAGCCCATTTAGTGCTTCTTTAATCTTTTTGGCTCTAGCTCATGTTATTGGGCCTTCTGGAAAGTGCAATGGACCTCTTGCATCCATTGAAGCCTTCCACCCATCATCTTTATGGTTCTCATCATTCCCCCACTCCTCAAAAGGATTTGTCCCCGAATCATCACCTACATCAAAAGGCAAAAGATCAGAAATGTTAAATGTTGCACTCACATTATAGTCACCAGGAAGGTCCAACTTATAAGCATTGTCATTAATTCGGTCAATAACTTGAAAGGGACCATCTCCTCTAGGTTGTAGCTTCGAATGCCTCTGAGCTGGGAATCGTTCCTTGCGCATATGCACCCAAACCCAATCACCAGGTTCAACCACCACCTTTTTTCTTCCCTTTCTGACATGGGATGCGTGTTGTTCAGTTCGTTTTTCAATACGTTGTCGCACCTTTTGATGCAATTTTTTTATCATGTCAGCCTTGCGTTCACCATCTAAGCTAGCATACTCATTGACAGGTATAGGTACCAAATCCAATGGAGTCAATGGATTAAAACCATATACGATTTCAAATGGAGAGTAACTAGTAGTAGAATGAACATTCCTACTATACGCAAACTTGACATGTGGTAAATGCTCTTACCATGTTTTCAAATTTGTTCAAATAATAGCATGCAAAAGAGTAGAAAGAGTTTGATTAACTACCTCAGTCTACCCATCAGTTTATGGATGACAAGTAGTTGAAAACAATAGCTTAGTACCTAACTTACCCCACAACGTCTTCCAGATGTAGATAAAGAACTTTGTATCCATATCTGAAACAATGTTTTGTGGCGTGCCATGCAAACGTACTACTTCTCTAAAGAATAAGTCACCCACGTTGTTTGCATCATCAATTTTATGACATAGGATGAAGTGTGCCATCTTTGAAAATCTATCAACAACAACAAATACAAAATTGCTACCCCTTTTTGTTTGTAGCAATCCTAGTAAAAAGACCATAGATAAATCAACCCAGGGATGGTTAGGTATGGTTAAAGGGGTATATAAGGAAAAACTCTAGATTTAGCTTGTTTGCATGTTATGCATTTTGCACATATCCTCTCAACATCTCGTTTCATTCGTGGCCAAAAGAAATGTTCATTTAGGACATCTAGGGTTTTCCTAACTCCAAAATGACCCATTAGACAACCCTTATGAGCTTCTCTTACAACCACCTCCCTCAAAGAACTCATAGGCAAAGATGGGTCAAACTTATTAGTGTTAAAATAAGCCTCCTTGTACAAAAGTACAATCATAGGCGGTATGGCATAGAATGCTCTTTTGACATTACTTCCTTTTGCATAGAGACTTTCTCTTTTCTTCTCTTTCTCTTGTGTCCTCACATTTTCTTCTCTCTTTTCTCTTTTATCATTCTCTCTTTTCTATTCACTCTCATTTTTAATCCTTAATTGATCCTTATATGCTTGTTGAGATGATAATGGTACAAGAGTGATAGGTTTTTCATTCATTACAAGGGAATATTGATTCTTGAAGCCATCATGCATAACTCACCTATCAAATTGCCATGGTCTTCCTAATAGAATATGTCTTGCATGCATAGGTACAACATCACAGAAAACTTCATCATGATACCTTTTGATAGAAAATGATACGAGCACTTGCTTATTTACCTTCATTTCACCACTCTCTTTCAACCACTGAAGCTTATATGGTCTAGGATGCTTCATAGTAGGTAAATCCAGCTTCTCAACCATAGTTATGCTAGCAACGTTAGTTCAACTCCCACCATCAATAATCATACTACATACCTTATCTTTGATGAGACACCTTGTCTGAAAGATGTTATCTTGTTGCACCTCATTTTCTTCTTTTACTTGCACATTCAATGCTCACCTTGTAATGAGAACTACTCCGTTAACCGGATACTCGGTTGGAGTTCAAATTTACCTGTCTCCTTGCTAGAACCCATATTCTTGTGCTTGGATAGCTTTGCTTTGGACTTATAATTTGCCATCTCATCCCTTTTACTCCAATTTGGCTTCCATGATGAGGTAGAACCTGAATTCTTCCCAATCCATGTGGAGCCCTTTCGTTTAAGTTGCCTTTCAACTTTCATTGCCATGTGCACCATGTCTTCTAATTCTACATAGTGCTGCAATTCAGCCACATTTGCTCTGTCCCTATTTAGCCCTTGCAAAAATTGAGTCATGGTTACCTCTCTATGTTCTTCTACATTGGCCCTAATCATGGTAATCTCCATCTCCTTGTGGTAGTCCTCCACACTTTTGGTGCCCTAAGTAAGCCCTTGCAGCATTTGGTACAACTATTTGTAATAGTCATTAGGGACAAACCTCCTCCTCATGATAGCCTTCATCTCCTCCCATGTATCAATAGGCCACTCATGATTCCTTCTCCTAGTTGAAACAAGTTGATCCCACCAAATAATAGCATAATCAGTAAATTCAACTGCAGCAAGCTTTACCTTTTTCTCCTCGAAATAGTTGTGACAATCAAAAACCAATTCAACCTTCTTTTCCCATTCTAGGTATGCATCAGGATCATTCTTACCTTGGAATGAAGGAATTGTCATTTTAATACTACCCAAATTATGGTCATTGGTGCCTTGCCTCCCAAATTCTCTTCGATCCCTTCTATTGTTACTAGTTCTAGCAATTGTAGTTTGATCGTCAAATTCATCATCTTCTACATCATCTTCATGGTCATAGGCACGTGTCAACAGCCTTCTTGCTTTGGGAGCCTCATATTCCCTATGTCTCCTTTGCAATTCTGCTATTGTATTAGCTTGCTCCTCTATCCTTTCTCTCATATCATCAAATTTGGTATTCATGCGCTCAAATTATTGTTGCATAGCTTTGATCATGAAGGACATATCACGAGCTCCCTCTTGAGCTACACCTTTGTCTTTGGACGTCATAGTTTTACTTTTGCACAAAACAAATGGATACCTCACAGATCACTCCCTCACATGTGTCACTTAAAAGATTGTGTTTACACTCCCTCATGTTTACACTCTTTATGGCTTTTTCTTTATGTGAACTTTCACTCTTACCTTTTACCACTCAAATTTTCCCTTTCAGCTCTATAAAGAACTAAACAACGTAAATCAAGGGTATTGATTTTGAACGAAATAAGCTAAATGACATAGAATGGAACAAATTGGAGAACAAAGAATCAAGCGAAAAAGGGTGTCAACACAAACGGATTTAATGAATTAAACTCACAAAATCAGGATAGGGGTAATATAACCTAGAGGACAAACTTGGGTAACAAAATACAAAAATAGATGGTAGAATTAGAGTTGAGCAAGAAAACTTTATTATTATTGTGGTCAATATGACTAAATTGTTAATTTTATCAATAACTTTGAATTTGATGTTTCCTTACTTTTGTTCTTCTTCCTTCCTTTTTGTTTTTTTTCTTAACACAAAACAATAGTAGAATACTTAGACATAGCAATTGGAATTGAAATTAGCATGTTTATGAGCTTAAACAAATAGGTATAGAGACAATGATTGCAAATGATAATGCACGTAATAGACAAACCAAACAAAAAAAAATAAATCAAAAGATATAAAATTGAAGAGTGAGTGGATTCAACCTGATTTAGAACTGGGGCTCTGATACTAACTAATGTCGAAAACTCCAAAAAGATGTGGCTTAGGGACCCAACACACAAAAGGAATCAAAGAACAATTAGGAAAGCTAAACCAGAGTTTAATATCACAAACTCTAGACCCACCCTTCAAGAGAACATGAACCTAGAGAACTTAAGAAGGATATGGATGCCACTCTCCAGAAAAGAAAGAAATTGGGAGTGATAAGTTGATTGGAATGCCATAAGAAGAAATACCTCTTGATAATTTCTTTAGTCCTTAAAAGAACCGACAGAAAAAAAACCCTTGCTTTCTATTTCACTCAAAGTTTCAAATGGTGCAAATTCAAGTTTGACAAAGAGTCCAAGCCTAATTAATACAATTAGAATACTTAAATAAGTTAGAATAAGTAATAGCATTTCCTCCTAAATAGGAGTTTATTGTCTATGTTGGAATTTTTCCATATTTAGGAATTCCTCCAAAATAAGGATTTCTCCTAAGTAGGAATTTATGCCTCTTTAAGATTATTATCTTAGCTTATAAATAGGAACCCCTTGTATGCTCTGGAAAAATGCAGACAACTTTGAGTGAAATAGAAAGCAAAGTTTTTTTCTTTCGGTTCTTTTGAGTAAAGAACTTCTTCTTGTGGCGTTCTAATTGACTTATCACTCCCAATCCTTTCTTTTCTGGAGTGTGGCGTCTATATCCTTCTTAAATACCCTAGGTTCGTGTTCCTTGCAAGGGTGGGTCTAGGGTTTGTGATATTAAACTCTGGTTTAGCTTTTCTGGTTGTTCTTTGATTCCTTGTGTGCATTGGGTCCTTAAGCCACGTCTTTTTTGGGTTTTTCGCATAAGTTGGTATGAAAGCAAGGTTCTAAATCTGGTTGAATCCATTCACTCTTCAATTTTCTATCTTTTGATTTATTTATTGTTGTTTAGTTTATCTATTATGTGCATTATCATTCAAATGCACAAATCTATTTATTTGCAATCCTTCTCTCTTTGCTTGTTTGTTTAAGCTCATAAACGTGCTAAGTTCAATTCCAATTGGTATGTCTAAGTATTCTACTATTTTTTTGAGTTGAGGAAAAAAAACAAAAAAAAAAGAAAAAGAAATGAAAAAAAGAAAGAAAAAGGAAGGAAGAAGAACAAAAGAAAGAAAACATCAAATTCAAAGTTATTAATAAGGTTAATTGTTTCGTCATATTGGCTAAAATAATAATTAAGTTTTCTTGCTCAACTCCAATTTTACCATCTGTTTTCCTATTTTGTTACCCAAGTTTGTCCTCTGGGTTATATTACCCCTATCTCAATTTTTGTAAGTTTAGTTCATTACATCTTTTTGTGTTGACATCCTTTTTTGCTTGATTCTTTGTTCTCCAATTTGTTGAATTCTACGCCATTTAGCTTATTCTGTTCAAAATCAATACCCTTGATTTACTTTGTTTAGTTCTTTATAGAGCTGAAAGAGAAAATCTGAGTAGTAAAAGGTAAGAGTGAAAGTTCATATAAAGAAAAGCCATAAAGAGTGTAAATAGAAGGTAGTGTAACACAATCTTTTGAGTGACACATGTGAGGGAGTGTTTTGTGAGGTATCCTATTTGTTTTCTACAGAAGTAAGACTATGCCATCCAAAGAAAAAGGTGTAGTTCAAGAGGGAGCTGGTGATGTGTCCTTTATGATCAAAGTTATGCAACAACAATTTGAGCACATGAATACTAGATTTGATGATAAAAGGGAGAGGATAGAAAAGCAAGCTAATAAAATAGCACAGTTGCAAAGGAGACATGGGGAAAATGAGGCTCCCAAAGCAAGAAGGTAGTTGACACGTGCCTATGACCATGAAGTTGATGTAGAAGATGATGAATTTGATGACCAAACTATGATGGTTAGAATTGGTAACAATAGAAGGGATCGAAGGGAATTTGGGAGGCAAGGCACCTACAACCATAATTTGGACAGTATTAAAATGACAATTCCTTCATTCCAAGGTAAGAATGATCCTGATGCACACCTAAAATGGGAAAAGAAGGTTGAATTAGTTTTTGATTGTCACAACTATTTCGAGGAGAAAAAGGTAAAGCTTGCTGCAGTTGAATTTACTGATTATGCTATTATTTGGTGGGATCAACTTGTTTTGACTAGGAGAAGGAATCATGAGTGGCCTATTGATATGTGGGAGGAGATGAAGGCTATCATGAGCAGGAGGTTTGTCACTAATCACTATTACAAGGAGTTGTACCAAAGGCTACAATAGCTCACTTAGGGCACCAAAAGTGTGGAGGACTACCACAAGGAGATGGAGATTACCATGATTAGGGCCAATGTAGAAGAAGATAGAGAGGCAACCATGGCTCCATTTCTGCAAGGGTTAAATAGGGACATAGCAAATGTGGTTGAATTGCAGCACTATATGGAATTAGAAGACATGGTCCACATGGCAATGAAAGTCGAAAGGCAACTTAAACGAAAGGGCTCCACACTGTTTGGGTAGAATTCAGGTTCTACCTCATCGTGGAAGCCAAATTGGAGTAAAAGGGACGAGATGACCAATTACAAGTGCAAAGCCAAGCTATTCAAGCACAAGAATATGGGTTTTAGCAAAGGGATAGGTAAATTTGAACCCTAACTGAGCATGGTTTATCTCGATTTTCTTTTCTTACATGGAAAAAATCGTTCATTGCCTACAAGATGAGACTGCTACTTCATTTCTAGCTAATAAGGCTATTTGACATCATTCACACAATGAAATCACGAAATTAACTTAAATATCTACATCAATCTGTTATATCATTGCGAGATGCGCTTATTATGTTTTAGGTAGTAAGAATCTAGTTGAAATCCATCAAATAGAGAAGTCATTACTTTAATTAGCTTTTTTTACTAGGAGAAACTTGTTCATTGCCTGAAAACTTAGACTTTCACCTAACTGATTGGCAAGAAAGCTTCTCTTGTATTGCAAGGAATCATTCACACTAAATTGCCATGCAATTAACATCCATTTATACACTGAACATTAATTTCATGAATCATTACAAGGAGTTATTAATAAAAAGAAATTATGAAACTAAATTAAATGAATACATGAGTTATTGATTTTATTATGAAATGCATAATATAATATCTTGGTTAGCTTTCCCTACTAAGAAAGAATCATTCATTACTTGCAACTTATCAAATCATCTAATTTGTTGGTAAAATGACTTCTCCTTTCATTACAAAGAATCATTCAAACAAAATGACCATGCAATTAATATCTATGTTTGCATTGAACATTTATTTCATTATGACATGCACATCAATGCTCTTTAAGTAGTTCAAATTCATTAAATTTTATCTGATAAAGGAGTCATTTATCTTGAATATATTTTCTTAAATGGATAGAATGGTTCATTGTATGAAACATGAGGTGGTGACTTTATTTCTGGTCAATATGGCTTATCCTTTTGTTTTATGGAGTAATTCACACAAAGGAAAGGTGAAATTAACTTAAATATGTCACTAATTAATGATCTTAATACAAGGTGCATGTTGTTATGTCTTGGTTAGTCTAAGACTATTGTAATCCATCAAATAATGGATTTATTACTCCTAATTTGCTTTCTTTACAAAAAGAAAATTGTTCATTACTTGAAACTTAAGACTATCACTTGATTAAAATAATTCCTTGACCTTTTCATCTATCTTAGACTAGAGCTGAAGATACTATGATCTAAATGAGAAGGAGACTAAGGAGAAGAAGTATCTATTTGTTGATTAACCATAAAGGATGAGGTGGATGGAGGGAACTTAACTTTGTATTGTAGTAGAGTAACTTGCTCTTTTCTTCTCCTAATTGTGGAATCTATATTGTACTAGCTCAAATCAACAAGAGGGTTGATGTTTTACTAAACCTTAAAGGGTCAATGACAAGGGCAAGGTCAAAGTAAATAAAGAAATCACTCAACAACTTGTTACACAACAGTTACTTATAGGGCTTTCAAATGTCATTTATGGAGGAATATGAAAGCCATGGCCTTAGGATGGAAAATGGAGTTGGCAACTCATGTTTGGGCATTTGAATGGGTTATTTTCAAGGGTTTTATTGTTATGTAGTGGGCTAGATGAATTTCATTAATAAGCTCATCATAGTAGCTTTTATGTTACTAAGTTATTTAACTTAAAACAACTAATTAGATAGGGTTTTGGTGGAGGGAGAGAAATTTTTATGAATAAATGAGCAATTTTCTATAGTATTTTAAGAACTAATTCTTAATTTTAATAGTTGAGTGTGTTGATTCAATAGATTTATCTTCTTTATCATTGTTATTGCTAGGAGTGATGTCTAAATCATATAGTTTTGGCTTTTGGTTGTTTTGTAATCATTAAGTCAGAACTCATATCCAACCTATGTTAGAATGATCCTATACTAACATTGGTGTTAGGTTATGTTGCATGTAATCGAAGTTTGTATCACTAACTAACCCCTAGGAATTCCATAAAAGAAATTGAAGAAGTTGAGTATCTTGCTTCGTTTTGTAAGTTTTATTTGACTATTCTTTTAAGTGAAAACTTTATTTTCATATTGCTGTCATTATATTCAATGACTTCTAATTATTTTGTTTGTTCTTAATATGCTCAACTACCTTTTCTAAAATCCACTTTTCGAGTAACTCAACCTAATCCCAACTTATAGTTCTTAGGATTATTACATTGGTTTTAGATATATTAGTGAGAAAGAAGGTATTTATTCCCTTTTCAAATAGTTTATGTGGAATTTCATTAATTCCAAGATAAATGGTATTCATAACTTTGTAATGAATTGTATATATAAGAATCAAATTTTTTTTATGTTGGCATTATATCAAAACCTTTTGCTTAGATAACTAAGCATGACGTGTGCATAAAATTTGGATCAATTAAAGAAAGAGTGATGTTTAGATAACAAGAGAAATAAATAGGTCCATCACTTAGGTTAGACTCAATTACTTCTAATAAGGAGTCATGAAAACAATTATGCTTTTTGTCTCTTATGAAAATAATTGCTAAGTTAATTAACCTCAATATTATAGTTGGTTTAACTACTACTTGTACCATCCCTATGTGAAGGAATTTGTACTTCTTTTGATGAGAGTTAAATAAGCCCTTATGATGAAAGGGTGAAGTTATTATGACCCTGAGATAAGGGTAAGGCTTATCAATGGTTTTTACCACATATTCTATTTTAAGCAAAAATCCTTACTTCAATTGATAAATGTGAGAAGAAGAAGAAGAAAATAACAAAGGAAGATGCTATTTTTGTAAATAATTATTATCTATATTTTTGCTAACAATTATTTCTTCAATTCCACAATTCTTCCTATCACTACTAAAAGAGCAACTTTTGAATAACCTATTCATTGAAGATTTTCATAGAATCACTATAAATAATTTATGACTCAACACCTTTTTAACTAAAATGGAAAAATCCTAGCAACACAACTTAGGTTTCAAGTATGAAAACTTCTCTAAATAAATTATCTAAGAAATTTAACACAATAAGCCTTTGATGCCTGCTGGTGATTGGCAAGGCCTTGAATTCAAATATGGTGCCTATGGAGAAGGAGTAGAGGGAGAACATCTTCCAAACAAGATTTACGATCAAAGAGAAAGCATGCCATGCCATTGTTGATAGTGGTAGTTGTATTAATGTTCCCTTAGCCACTAATGATTGAAAAGTTAAAGTTGCTTATGATGTCTCCTTGTCAACCTTATAAACTCCAATGCCCAAACAAGGGGAATGATGTAACTAAATAAGCACTGATTTCATTTTTAATTGGAAAATATTATCAAGATGAGGTTATGTGTGATGTGATTCCTATTAATGCAGGTCAGTTGTTTACTTAGGAGACTGCGGCAATATATTTGTATGGCGATGCATAATGAATTCAAGAATACTTATTCTACTTGCTTGAAGCAGAAGCAAATCACTCTTACCTTGATATCTCCTAGTCATGATAAACATGCTCAAAATGATGAAAAAGGAGTGGTTAGCCAATTTCTTTGCAAAGCAGAATTTCATCAAACATTCATAAAGAGAAAGCAAACTTACAAACTAACTTTGCTAAAGCAATGTGTGAACTACAAAGATTCAACTCATCCTTTGGGGATCACATTACCTAAAAGGTTTGTTGATATCTTCCTAGATGAGATGCCATCCTATTTACCTTTTACGAGGGAGATTGAACACCAAATTGATTGCCATCCAGCATGCCTTTACTAAATAAACCAGCACATAGATGCAACCCAAAGGAGACTAAAGAGTAGCAATGACAGTAGATAAGTTGATCTCTAAAGGCTATGAGCATGAGCCCATGTTCTGTACTAGCCATTCCAGTGCTTGACAAGGATGGTTTGGAGAGAATGTGCATGGTCAGACATACTATCAACAAAATCATAGTAAAATATCATAATCCCAATCCATGGCTTGAAGAAAGGAGTTTGACAGTTCTAAGTCAAATTATTAAACTTATGATAATGAGTTCTATGCCATCATCGAGCATTAAAACATTGGAGCCATTACTTGCTACCAAAGGAATTTGTTCTTCTTGCAAACCATGAGGCCTTAAGTTGAGAATGGTGAGCACAAGCTAAACAAGAGGCATGCTAAATGGGTTGAATATGTTCAATCCTACTCTTTTGTGATCAAACACAATTCTATACATAAGAATGTAGTAGCCGAGGTTCTCTCTTGGAGGCATTCTTTGCTGACCTTGATGGATTCCAAGCTAATTGGATTTGATGTAATTAACAAACTCTATGTTGATATAATAGACTTCTCTTCAATATTGCTAGTTGCAAGAAAGGTTCAATGGACTATTTACATGTCCAAAATGGTCTTCTCTTCAAGGACAACAAGTTGTACATTACTTAAAAGTCCCACAAGTTTAAGAAGTTCATGTTTGTGGTATTGCTGGTCACTTTGGAGTTAACAAGCTGTGTTGGGAGGACATTTTTATTGGGCAAAGATGGTGACAGATATTCAAAATATCCTTAAGTATTGTGTGATGTCCCGAAAGGGCAAAGCCATTGACAAAGAACCTACTAAGTGACTTGCCTTAAAAGCCCTTGAATAAAATTATATGCACACCCTAGAAAGTTAAGAAATAAGTTGGATTGATTAGATTAAAATCCTAAGAAAACTAGGTCCTAACAACCTCAATCTTATGATGGCACAATGGTTGATTGCTCTTTTAATAAGTCAAGATAATGTAATCTTCAATAAAGCAAAGCATACCTTGTTGAAAATACCTCAATATTTTTAATGATCCTCATTTTACATAGTTGTAGCATTTATGTAGGCATGTAAACAACACAATTTTATAAGGAAAATATGTTTCTTATTATACTTATATAGGAAAGAACTTAATTAGAAAAGATTCCTTTAATTAAGGAATACAAATTTGTCATGATATTGGAATCTTTACAGACCATGAAAACTAGGTATAAAAGTCAAAGTAAAAACCCTAACTTATGTATCAAGACTTGGCTAAACTTACAAGCCCAAATAAACTCAAGAAGTTAAGCCATTTCATTTGAAAATTTGACCTTAAGTTAAAATCTAGCAACCCAAAACAAAAAGATAGGCCCTTTAACTTAGCATGCAAATCAAGCCCTAGGCTTAGTCATGTGGCTTGGACTTATGATGGAGAACAAGGTGTTATTCAAGTGCAACATAGCAAGTATTCCCTAGATCCTTTGGAAGGAATCAGTGGTCTAATGCCTAGGGCAAGGGCAAAGAGAATGAAAGAGTTGTTATAAGGCTTAATCATGGAGTACATCACAAAGAGGGTCCTCTAGATAATTCCAAGGCTGTTCTAAAAGTTTTCAATGCTACACCAACAATAATCACTCATCTTTAACTACAACATAATGGACAAGGCTTAAAACTTAGAAAACAAAACTTGAAGCTCATGATATAAGTCCAAGTTGCATGAACAAGTTAAGGAAAGGCTCAATTGCATGCTAAGTTGTATTAATGGGCCTGATTTTGTGTTGGGTTGCTGAATTTGAAGTTAAGGCCGAATTACATATAAAATTGATTTAAAGAAGAATTACTATTATCAAATTTGCATGAAAGAGGGAGATGAATGGAAAATAGCATTTAAAACTAAATATGGATTGTATGAGTGGTTAGTAATGCCTTTTGGATTAACTAATGCACCTAGTACATTCATGAGATTAATGAATCATGTCTTGCATGCTTTTATAGGAAAATTTGTAGTAGTTTACTTTGATGATATTTTAGTTTATAGCAAGAATTTGGATGAACATGTGAAAGAAACACTTGCATGCTGTATTTAGTGTGTTAAAAGAGAACCAACTCTATGCTAATATCAAAACGTGTACATTTTGCATGGAGTTCATTGTGTTTCTTGGTTATATTGTTAGTTCACACGGTATTAGTGTGGATGGGGAGAAGGTAAAGGTGATAAGGGACTGGCCTACACCTAAAAACACGAACAAGGTAAGAAGCTTTCATGGTTTAGCAAGTTTTTATCGAAGGTTTGTTAAGGATTTTAGTTTGATTATTGCACCTTTAAATGAACTTGTTAAAAAGAATGTTGTTTTCAAGTGGGAAGTGCATGATCAGGCTTTTAATACTCTAAAAGTGAAGCTTACTAATGCACCTCTGTTATGCTTACCTAACTTTAATAAAGTTTTTGAGGTACAATGTCATGCATATGGAATAGGCATAAGAATTGTTTTGATACAAGTTTCCAAACCAATTTCTTATTTTAATGAAAAGTTGAGTTTAACAGCATTAAATTATCCCACTTATGACAAAGAACTTTACACATTAGTACGAACTCTTCAAACACAGCAACATTATTTGTGGTCAAGGGAATTCATCAT
The DNA here is from genome assembly GCA_020615895.1 of Ceriops decandra. Classification (NCBI taxonomy): domain Eukaryota; kingdom Viridiplantae; phylum Streptophyta; class Magnoliopsida; order Malpighiales; family Rhizophoraceae; genus Ceriops; species Ceriops decandra. Next base: position 5,823,430 of record JAHLGO010000381.1, on the reverse strand, counting down.
TCATTCTGTTCATGAGAGCTGACCGTTCTTGAAATCCCAAGGTATGTTTAATAAAAGACATGTTAGTGGGTGGAGTTCATAGAAACATTTCCTTATATAATCAAGTATAAGCATGGAAAGGAAAACGTTGTTGCTAATGTGTTGCCTAAGAGGTACACATTACTTCTTTGCAAACTAAGTTATTTGGTTTTGAATTGCTTAAGGTATGCAAATGATTCTGATTTTTGACAAGTATGGAATACATGTCATAAGTGTGTATTTGGTGACTTTTATAGGCATTAAGGGTTTCTATTGAAGAGGGATAAATTATGTGTACCTATTTGTTCTATTCATGAGTTGCTTAATAGGGAAACTCATGAGGGTGGTTTAATGGGGCATTATGGTGTGCAAAAGACTCTAGATATATTGCATAAGCATTTTTATTGGCCTAATATGAAGCATGATTGTGATAAGTGTATTACATGTAGCCAAGCAAAGGTTAGAGTTAAACCTTATGGGATGTATAAATCTTTACCTATGCTTAACTAACCTTGGACTAATATTTCTATGGACTTTGTCTTAGGATTACTAAGGTCTCAAAGTGTTAAGGACAGCATATTTGTCATTGTTGATAAGTTTAGCAAAATGGCTCATTTTGTAGCATGTTCTAAAACCAATGATGCAACACATATTGCTAAGTTATTCTTTAAGGAAGTGGTGCAGTTGCATGGATTGCCAAGAACTACTGTTAGCTATAGGGATGTTAAGTTCTTAATTCATTTTTAGTGCACTTTATGGAATAAATTAGGAACTAAACTCTTATTTTCTACTGTTTCACATCCTTAAATGGATGGGCAAATTGAAGTAGTTAATAAGACACTCACTATTTTGTTAGGTGCTATCATTTAAAAGAACTTAAATCAATGAGAACAATGTTTACCACTTGTTGAGTTTGCTTATAACATATCTATTCATTTTACTACTTCCTTGTCACCTTTTGAAGTTGCTTATGGTGATGATAACCATAAAGATGATGGGTGGAAGGCTTTAATGGATGCAAGAGGTCCATTGCACATTCCAGAAGGCCCAATAACATGAGTTAGAGCCAAAAAGATTAAAGAAGCACTAAATGGGCTAATTGAAGACATTCAGGCCAACCAAACTTCAAATGGTGTAAATTCAAGTTTGACAAAGAGTCCATGCCTATTAATATAATTAAAATATTTAAATAGTTTAGACTAAGTAATAGCATTCCCTCCTAAATAGGAGTTTATTTTGTATCCTAAGAATGAGTTTATTGTCAATGTTGGAATTTGTCCATATTTAGGAGTTCCTCCAAATTAAGGATTTCTCTTAAGTAGAAATTTATGCCTCTTTAAGATTGCTATCTTAGCCTATAAATAGGCACCCTTTGTATGCTTTAAAAAAGCAAACAACTTTGAGTGAAATAGTAAGGGTTTTTCTTTTGGTTCTTTTAAGGACTAAAGAACTTATCAAGAGGTACTTCTTCTTGTGGCATTCTAATCGACTTATCACTACCAATTCCTTTGTTTTCTGGAGTATGGCGTCCATATCCTTCTTAAATACCTTAGGTTTGTGTTCCTTGCAAGGGTCGGTCTAGGGTTTGTGATATTAAATCTGGATTAGCTTTCCAGGTTGTTCTTTTTGGAGTTTTCCGCATCAGTTGGTATTAGAGCACTGGTTCTAAAAATCAGGTTGATTTATTTTCTATCTTTTGATTTATTTATTGTTGTTTAGTTTGTCTATTATGTGCATTATCATTCTATTACACAAATATGTTTATTTGCAATCCTTCTCTCTTCGCTTGTTTGTTTAAACTCATAAAATTGCTAATTTCAATTCCAATTGCTATGTCTAAATATTCTACTATTTTTTTGAGTTAAGAAAAAAAAACAAAAACAAAAGAAAAAAGAAGGAAGAAGAACAAAAGAAAGAAAACATCAAATTCAAAGTTATTGATAAGGTTAACAAAAGAAAGAAAACATCAAACATAAACGTGTTTTGTTAGGTATCTTATTTGTTTTGTGCAGAAGTAAGACTATGACATCCAAAGACAAAGGTGTAACTCAAGAGGGAGCTAGTGATGTGTCCTTCATGATCAAAGCTATGCAACAACAATTTGAGCGCATGAATATTAGACTTAATGATATGAGGGAGAGGATGGAGGAGCAAGCTAATGCAATAGTAGAGTTGCAAAGGAGACATGGGGAATATAAGGCTCCCAAAGCAAGAAAGCAGTTGACACATGCCTATGACCATGAAGATGATGTAGAAGATGATGAATTTGATGATCAAACTACGATGGTTAGAACCAGTAACAATAGAAGGGATCGAAGAGAATTTGGGAGGCAAGACACCTACGACCATAATGAGGCAGTATTAAAATGACAATTCCTTCATTCCAAGGTATGAATGATCTTGATGCATACCTAGAATGGGAAAAGAAGGTTGAATTAGTTTTTGATTGTCACAACTATTCTGAGGAGAAAAAAGTAAAGCTTGCTGTAGTTGAATTTACTAATTATGCTATTATTTGGTGGGATTAACTTATTTTGACTAGGAGAAGGAATCATGAGCAACGTGTTGATACATGGGAAGAGATGAAGGCTATCATGAGGAGGAGGTTTGTCCCTAATCTCTATTACAGGGAGTTGTATCAAAGGTTGCAAGGGCTCACTCAAGGCACCAAAAGCGTGGAGGATTACCACAAGGAGATGGAGATTACCATGATTAGGGCCAATGTAAAAGAAGATAGAGAGGCAACCATGGCTCAATTTTTGCAAGGGCTAAATAGGGACATATTAAATATCGTTGAATTGCAACACTATGTGGACTTAGAAGACATGGTGCACATGACGATGAAAGTTGAAAGGCAACTTAAATGAAAGCGCTCCACATGGATATGGCAGAATTCAGGTTCTACCTCATTGTGGAAGCCACATTGGAGTAAAAGGGACGAGATGGCCAATTACAAGTCCAAAGCTGAGCTACCCAAGTACATGAATGTGGGTTGTAGCAAGGAGACGGGTAAATTTGAACCCCAACCGAGTAGAAATAGAGATGTTAAATGTTCTAAGTGTTTGGGCAGGGGTCACATTGCATCTTAATGTCCAAATAAGCATGCAATGATCCTGAGAAGTAACGGTGATGTTGAAACTAAAAGTGAATCAGATGATGAGTCTGTGCCATCATCAAAGGGTGAATGTGATGGAGAGGAGTATTCAGTTAACGAAGTAGCTCTCGTTACAAGGTGAGCATTGAACATGTAAGTAAAAGAAGAAAATGAGGTGCAACAAGATAACATCTTTCAAAAAAGGTGTCTTATCAAAGATAAGGTATGTAGTATGATTATTAATGGTGAGAGTTGCACTAACATTGCTAGCACAACTATGGTTGAGAAGCTGGATTTACCTACTATGGTGCATCCTAGACCATATAAGCTTCAGTGGTTGAATGAGAGTGGTGAAGTGAAGGTAAATAAGCAAGTGTTCGTATCATTTTCTATCGGTAGGTACCGTGTGAAGTTTTATGTAATGTTGTACCTATGCGTGCAGGACATATTCTATTAGGAAGACCATGGCAATTTGATAGGTGAGTTATGCATGATGACTTCAAGAATCGATATTCCTTTGTAATGAACGAAAAACCTGTCATTCTTGTACCATTATCACCTCAAAAAGCATATAAAATCAATTATGGATTACAATTGAGAGTGAATAGAAAAGAAAGATTGATAAAAGAGAAAAATGAGAAGAAAATGTGAGGACACAAGAGAAAGAGAAGAAAAGAGAAAGTCTTTATGTAAAAGGAAGTGATGTCAAAAGAGCATTCTATGCCAAATAGCCGATGATTGTACTTTTGTACAAGGAGACTTATTTTAACACTAACAAGTTTGACCCATCTTTACCTAGTGTTGTTGTTGCACTATTGCAGGAATTTGAAGATGTATTCTCTAACGATATCCCAAGTGGATTGCCACATAATAGAGGAATTGAGCATCAATTTGATTTCATCCCAAGTGCATCCATCCCTAACTGGCTAGCATATGAAAGTAATCCTAAGGAGACAAAGAAGCTTCAAAGACAGGTTAAAGAGCTTATGTCCAAAGGATATGTGAGGGAAAGCATGACTTCATATGCTATTCCTATCCTACTTGTACCAAAAAAAGATGGGACTTAGAGGATGTGTGTTGATTGTCGAGCAATCAACAAAATCACCATAAAGTATCATCACCCCATACGATGACATGATAGATGAATTATGTGGGTCATGTGTCTTTTCTAAGATTGATTTCAAAATTGGATATCATCAAATTAGGATGCAAGAGGGAGATGAGTGGAAAACAGCTTTCAAAACTATGTATGGGTTGTATGAGTGGCTAGTTATGCCATTTGGTCTCACTAATGCACCAAGCACTTTTATGCAACTAATGAATCATGTTTTACGTGCATTCATTGGTAAATTTGTAGTTGGGTATTTTGATAATATTTTGGTCTATAGTAAAACCCTAAAAGATCATTTTGATCATTTACATTCTGTTGTAAGTGTTTTACATTATGAGAAATTTTATGCTAACTTACATACATGTTCCTTTTGTACTAATTATATCACATTTCTTTGCTATGTTGTCAGTACTAAAGGTGTTGAGGTTGATGAGAAAAAAGATAAGGCAATTCATGATTGGCCTACAACTAAGTCAACTACTGACGTGCGTAGCTTTCATGGTCTAGCTAGTTTCTATAGACGCTTTGTTAAAGACTTTATCACCATTGCCGAACCACTCATTGAGCTTATCAAAAAGAACATGAGTTTTAGGTGGGGTAGTGACCAAGACAAGGCTTTTAATTGCATCAAGGAAAAATTAAGTTCTGCACCCTTACTTACTTTACCTAACTATGCAAAAGCTTTCGAGATTAAGTGTGATGTTTCAGGTATTGGCATTGGAGCTGTTTTGTGCAGGAAAGGTGCCCAATTGCTTACTTTAGTGAAAAGCTAAGTGGATCAAGTCTTAATTATCCTACTTATGATAAAGAGATGTATGCATTGGTACAGGCATTGGAGACATGGCAACATTACCTTTGGCCTAAGGAGTTTGTCATCCATGCTGACCATAAATCTTTGAAGCACTTGAAGGGACAAGGAAAATTGAACAAAAGACATGCCAAGTGGGTTGAAATCATTGAGACCTTTCCCTACATCATCCAATATAAAAAAGGTAAGGAAAATGTGGTAACTGATGCATTATTTCTCAGGTATGCCCTTATCTCTACACTTAGTGCAAGCTTAATAGGATTTGAACACATTAAGGATTTATATGTGAATGATCCTAACTTTGCTAATGTGTATGGGGCATGTAAGACGTTAGCCTTTGAGAAGTTTTATAGGCATAAGGGTTTCTTATTTAGGGAAAATCATTTATGCATGCCTATGAGTTCTTTGAGGGAGTTGGTTGTAAGAGAAGCTCATGAGGGTGGTCTAATTGGTCATTTCGGAGTTAGGAAAACCCTAGATGTCCTAAATGAACATTTATTTTGGCCACAAATTAAATGAGATGTTTTGAGGATATGTGCGAAATGCATGACATGCAAACAAGCTAAATCTAAAGTTTTACCTCATGGCTTGTATACCCCTCTATCCATACCTAACCATCCTTGGGTTGATTTCTCTATGGACTTTGTACTAGGATTGCCACAAACAAAAAGGGGTAAGGATTCTGTATTTGATGTTGTTGATAGATTTTGAAAGATGACACACTTCATCCCATGCCATAAAATTGATGATGTAAACAACGTGGCTGACTAATTCTTTAGAGAAGTAGTACGTTTGCATGGCATGCCATGAAGCATTGTTTCAGATCGGGATACAAAGTTCTTAAGCTACTTCTGGAAGACTTTGTGGGGTAAGTTAGGTACTAAGCTATTATTTTCAACTACTTGTCATCCACAAATTGATGGGCAGACAACTTTGAGTGAAATAAAAAGTAAGGGTTTTTCTTTCGGTTCTTTTAAGGACTAAAGAGCTTATCAAGAGGGACTTCTTCTTGTGGTGTTCTAATCGAGTTATCACTCCAAATTCCTTTCTTTTATGGAGTGTGGCATCCATATCCTTCTTAAATACCTTAGGTTCGTGTTCCTTCAAAGGGTGGGTCTAGGGTTTGTGATATTAAACTCTGGTTTAGCTTTCCTGATTATTCTTTGATTCCTTGTGTGCATTGGGTCCCTAAGGCACATCTTTTTGGGGTTTTTTCATATGGTTTTAAAATCTCCATTGGAGATTTTATCTTTGCCTACTAAAGAGTGTGCTAACATTGATGGTATGAAAAAGGCGGAATTTGTGAAGAATTTACATGCCAAGGTTTGGGCTAACTTTAAAAGGGACAATGAGCAATATGCCAAACAAGTTAATAAGGGGCATATGAAGATTGTCGTTGAACTTGGTGATTGGGTGTGGGTACATATGAGGAAGAAACGATTTCCCCCATAAAGAAAGTCCAAATTGTAGCTTAAGGAGATGGACCATTTCATGTCTTGGAGAGGATTAATGACTATGCCTATAAGCCAGATTTACTAAGCAACTATGGTAATGTTAGTACTACTTTTAATGTTGCTGACTTATCTTTATTTGATACAGGTGATTCGAGGATGAATCATTTCAAGGAGAGAAGGAATGATGGAGAACAAGGTTCTATTCAAGTGCAACATAGAAAGTGTTCCTTAGATCCTTTGGAAGGAATCAGTGGTCCAATGAATATGTCAAGGGCAAAGAGAATGAAAGAGGCCTTACAAGGCTTAATCATGGAGCTGCCTGACAAAGAGGGTGCTCTAAATGATTCTAAGGCTGTTCTAAAAGTTTTCAATGTTACATTAAGGATAATAACTTATTTTTTTGTACAAAAAGATAGATAAGGCTTAAAACTTGAAGAACAATACTTGGAGCCCATGATATAAGTCCAAGCTGCATGACCAAGTTTATGAAAGGCTCAATTTGCATGCTAAGTTGTATTAGAGGTCTTGATTTTGTTTTGAGTTGTTGGATTTTAATTTAAGGTCGAATTTTATGTAGAAAACATAAATTGTTGGGTTTATTTGGGCTTGTAGGTTCAACTGAGTCTTGTTACATTAGTTAGGGTACTTTGACTTTTATGTCTATTTATCATTAGCTGTGGTTTATTTTAAGGATTTTTGTTTTTAAGATTCATAATTAAGGTAGATTTGTATTCGTTAATTAGAGGGAACTCCTATAATTAATGTTTTTCCAATATAAGCTTGTTAAGAAACACCTTTTCATCATAGGATTGTAATATTTACATGCTTATATAAAGGCTACAACTATGTAAAATGGAATCAATAAGATTGAGGTATTTTTTAGCAAGCTTTACTTTGCTTTCTTGTGTTCTTGGAAGAATACATTGTCTTGACTTATCAAAGTAGTGATCAACCTTTGTGATGTCTTAAGATTGGGGCTTTTAGGACATATTTTCCTTAGGGTTCTAATATGATCAACTCAACTTGTTTCCTAGCTTTTTGGGATGTACATGACAAATGGATTGAAGGTTCCTAGGACAAGTTGCCTAGTAGGTTCTTTATCACTCCTCGTCAAAAGGATTTGTCCTCAAATCATTTACATCAAACAAAGATGAGTCAACAACATTAAGAGTAGTACTAACATTGCCATAGTTACTTGGTAAATCTAGTATGTAGATGTTATCATTAATGCTTTCCAAGACTTCAAAAGGTCCATCTTCTTAAGGCTAAAATTTGGACTTTCTTTGTGGGGCAAACCCTTCTTTCCTCACATACACCCATACCTAATTACCATGTTTGAGGACAACCTTTGCACTCCCCTATTAGCTTGCTTAGCATAACTTGTTTCCTAGCTTTTTGGGGTGTGCATAACAAATGGATTCAAAGGTTTTTAGGGCAGGTTACCTAGCAGGTTCTTTATCACCCTTCCTTGAAAGGATTTGTCCTCAAATCACCTATATCAAGCAAAGATGAGTCAACAACATTAAAAGTAGTACTAACATTGTCATAGTTATTTGGTAAATATAGCTTATAGACATTATCATTAATCCTTTCCAAGACTTTAAAAGGTCCATATTCTTAAGGCTGAAATTTGGACTATCCCTGTGGGGTAAACCCTTCCTTCCTCATATGCTCATTCTTTTATCATCAATATTAGCACGTTCATTAGTAGGCAAAGATAAAAATTCCAAAAGGGTTAAAGGATTAAAACCATAAGCAACTTCAAAAGGCAACAAGGAAGTAGTAAAATGAACAAATTTGCTATAAATGAACTCAACATGTGGCAAATAGTTTTCTGACTACCTTACATTCTTTTGAAAGATAATACGTAACAAAGTAGTGAATGTCCTATTAACTACTTCAATTTGTCCATCCATTTAGGATGTGCAAAAGTAGAAAAAAGAGTTTAGCTCCTAATTTATTCCATAAAAGTGTGTTGAAAATGACTTAAGAACTTAAATCCCCATCACTAACAATGGTTCTTGGCAAACTAAGCAATATATGTTGCATCATTGGTTACCTATCAACAACAAATATGTTGTACCAACAAGTAACTCACAAATTGAACATGCCACATAATTTCTCTCTTTGAATAGTAATCCTTCATTTCTATAAAAATCACTAAATGTACACTTATAACATGCATTCCATACTTGTCCAAAATTAGAATCATTAGCATACAAGCCCTTAAGCAATGCAAAACCAAGTAACTTAGTTTGTAAAGAAGTAAGTAATGCAAAATTCCTAAACAATACATCAACAATAATATTTTCTTTTACATGTTTGTACTTGATCACATAAGAAAATGTTTCTATGAATTCCAGCTACTTAAAATGCCTTCTATTAAGCTTGCCTTGGAATTTCAAGAACCTTAAGCACTCATGATTAGAATGAATGGTGAATTCCCTTGCCCACAAATAATGTTGCCATGTTTGAAGAGTTCATACTAATGCATAAGTTCCTTATCATAAGTAGAATAGTTCAAGGTTGCACCACTTAACTTTATCAAAGTTAGTTAGACATGCATAACAAACGTGCACTAGTAAGTTTTTCTTTTGAGGTACTAAAAATCTAATCATGCTCATCATCCCTTAAAAATAACCTTCTTTTTAACAAGTTTGTTCAAAGGTGATGGAACTAAAATTCTTCACAAACCTTTGATAAAAACTTGCTAATCATGAAAACATTTTACTTTATTAGCATTCCTAGGTGTAGGCCAATGCCTTATCGCCTTTACCTTCTCCTCATCCATACTACCACCTTGCAAATTAACAACATTGCTAAGAAATACAATGGATTCTATGCAAATTGTACACCTTTTGAGTTTAGAATACAATTTGTTCTCTCTTAACACACTAAACACAACATGCAAGTGTCATGTTCATTCAAATTCTTGCTATAGACTAAAATATAATCAAAGTGAACTACCATAAATTTCCCTATAAAAAGCATGCAAGACATGATTCATTCACCTCATAAATGTACTAGTTACATTAGTCAATTCAAAAGGCATTACTAACTACTTATACAATCCATATTTGGTTTTAAATGTTGTCTTGCATTCAACTCCCTCTTTCATGCGAATTTGTAAGCAATCATTCTTTAAATCAAATTTTGAAAACACATATGAACCATGCAATTCATCAAACATACCATCTAATTTAGGGGTAGGATGTCTATACTTTATAGTGATTTTATTAATGGCTAAGCAATCCATGCACATGCACCATGTTCCATTTTTCTTTGGGACTAAGGTGATAGGAACCGAACATGGTCTAAGACACTTCCTTACAAATCTCTTTTACACGATCTCATCCACTTGCTATTGTATCTCCTTGGTTTCCTTGGAATTAGCTCTATAGGCAGGTTGGTTTGGTATGACAATATTGGTTATAAAGTTTATTTGGTGCTCAATTCCTATTAAATGAGGTAATCTATAGGGAATCTCTTTAGGGAATAAATCTTCAAAATTCCTTTAATAACGGAACAACCACACTAGGTAAAGAAGGATTAAGGTCATTAGACAAAAAATAAATGATACGAACTCCGATTATATGTAAATAGAGCCCAATACCAATGTTGGTATAGGATCATTCTAACAAAGGTTAAGGGATTTGGAGTTCTAACCCAGTGATTATAAACAACCAAGAACCAGAACTATAAGATTCAGACGCCACTCCTAACAACAACAATGTTGAAGAAGATAAGTCTATTGAACCAACACACGCAAGTATAAAAGTTCAGAATTAGTTCTCAAGGAACAAGAGAAATAGCTCATACTCATGAAAATAGGTTTGCCTCCTCCAGCCACCCTTCTTTCCCTTTTTATATGCTAACCCTCAAAAACCCTAGCTAATAAGATGGGCTTATTAAAGAAATTCGACCAACCCATTAAATAATAATAAAAACCCGTGAAAATAACCCATTAAGATGTTGAAATTAGTTGAACCCACTACATAACAATCTAACCCATGAAAATAATCCATTTAAATGCGCAAACATGGGCTCCCAAATCCAACTTCCTTTGTAAGCCCATGGTTCTCAAATTCCTCCATAGATGACACATTTGCAAGCCCTGGTGAAGCCTCTATCATCCTTAACTTGTACCTAGCAACTTCCTAATAGTAAATGTCGCACAACAAGTTGTTGAGAGCTTCCTTATTTTCTTTGACCTTGCCATTGTCATTGGTCCTCCAAGGTTTTGCAAAGCATCAACTCCCTTGTTGATTTGAGCTAGTACAATATGGCTTTCATCAATATTGGCCACAATAATCATAAAGTTTTCTTACTTAACTCCAATTCTACCATCATTTTTCCTATTTTGTTGCCCCAGTTTGTCCTTTAGGTTATACTACCCTTATCCTGTTTTTGTGAGTTTAGTTCATTAAATCCATTTGTCTTGACATCCTTTTTCATGTTTTATTCCTCGTTCTCCAATTTGTTCAATTCTTCACCATTTATCTTATTCTGTTCAAAATTAATACCCTTGATTTATGTTGGTTAGTTCTTTATAGAGCTAAAAATCTGAGTGGTAAAAGGTAAGAATGAAAGCTTATATAAAGAAAAGCCATAAAGAGTGTAAACACGAGAGAGTGTGACACCATCTTTTGAGTGACACACGTGAGGGAGCGTTCTGTGTGGGGCAGCCTGGAAAGGGGCAAATTTGAAGAAAAACTTGAGGGCACCCAAGGAAAAACTAGAGACATCAAATGCTTTAGATGTTTGTATAGGGGTCATGTGGCTTCACAATGTATTAACAAGAGAACTATGTACCTTAAGGAGAATGGTGATTATGTGTCAGGCAGTGATGTTAGTGATGAAAACCAAATGTTGCCACTAGAGGATGCTAACGATGTTGATGAAGGGATAGAGTATCCAAAGCATGGTGGAAGGCTTTTAGTAGCAAAAAGAGCCTTTAGTGTGCAGGTTAAGGAAGAGGATGATGTTGAGATGCAACGAGAAAATATTTTCCATACTCAATGTTTAGTTCAAGATAGACTCTATTGCATGATCATCAATGGAGGTAGTTGCACTAATGTAGCAAGTACAGAGTTGGTGGAAAAATTGAAGTTGCCTACAACTAAACATCCTAGGCCATATAATTTGCAATGGTTGAATGATAGTGGAGTGGTTAACATGACTAAACAAGTTGTGGTTCCATTTTCCATTGGTAGATATAAGAATGAGCTTTTTTGTGATGTTGTACCTATGCAAGCTGGGCACTTGTTATTGGGCTGTCCCTAGCAATTTTATAAAAAAGCTTTGCATGATAGTTACAAGAACTGCTATTCTTTCACTAGGGATGGAAAACCATTCACACTTGTTCCATTGGCTCCAAAACAGGTATATGAAGACCAAGTGAGACCTTATGAAAGTGAGCAAGAAAAAGAGAAGGGCCAAAATGAAGAGAGAGTCAAGGGAAAAGAAAGTGAAGGAGAGAAAAACAAGGTGAAAGCATTTGAGAGTGCTAAGTACAAGATTGGTCAGGTTCACAAGAGTGAAGATGAAAGAAAACAAGTGAGTATGTATGCAAAAGGAACAGATGTTAGGGTTGCCTTCTAAGGCAAGCAACAAATTATCTTCATCCTGTACAAGGATTCTTATTTTTCTAACACTAACCTTGATTCATCTTTGCCTAGTGCTATTTCATCTTTGTTGCAGGATTATAATGATGTATTCCCTGAGGAGATCCTAGATGGTTTACAACCAAGGAGAGGGATTGAACATCACATTGATCTTATTCCTGGAGCTCCCATTCCCAATAAGTGAGCTTATAGAATTAATCTTGAGGAGATGATGGGTGGAAGGCTTCAATGGATGCAAGAGGTCCATTGCACATTCCAGAAGGCCCAATAACACGAGTTAGAGCCAAAAAGATTAAAGAAGCACTAAATGGGCCGATTCAGGACATTCAGCCAACCAAGCTTCAAATAGTACGAATTCAAGTTTAAGAAAGAGTCCAGGCCTAATTAATATTACTAGAATACTTAAATAGGTCAGACTAAGTAATAGCATTCCCTCCTAAATAAGACTTTATTGTTTATGTTGAAAGTTGTCCATATTTAGGAATTCTTCCAAAATAAGGATTTCTCCTAAGTAGGAATTTATGCCTCTTTAGGATTGCTAGCTTAGCCTATAAATAGGCACCCCTTGTAAGCTCTAAAAAAACAGACAACTTTGAGTGAAATAGAAAGCAAGGGTTTTTTCTCTCGGTTCTTTTAAGGGCTAAAGAACTTATTAAGAGATACTTCTTTTTGTGGTGTTCCAATCAACTTATCACTCTTAATTCCTTTCTTTTCTGGAGTTTGGCATTCATATCCTTCTTAAATACCTTAGGTTCGTGTTCCTTTGAAGGGTCGGTCTAGGGTTTGTGATATTAAACTCTGGGTTAGCTTTCCTGGTTGTTCTTTGATTCCTTGTGTGCGTTGGGTCCCTAAGACACATCTTTTTGATGTTTCCTGCATCAGAAGACAAAGGAGCTTTAAAGGTTGATGAATTGATAAAGAAAGGTCATGTAAGGGAGAGCATGAGTCCATGTCCATTGCCAATGTTGCTTATGCCCAAGAAAGATGGATCTTGGAGGATGTATTTCGATTGTAGAGCTATCAACAAAATAACAGACTTATTTTTTAGAAAGATTGTTCGCCTATATGGAGTGTTGAAGAGTATTGTGTCAGACCGTGATGCAAAATTTTTTAGCCATTTTTGGAAGACATTGTGGGGTAAGCTTGGAACAAAGCTATTATTTTCTACAACTTGCCATCCACAAATTGATGGATAGATTGAGGTAGTAAATTGAACTCTTGGTACATTATTATGCACTATTATTGGTAAGAACTCTAGAACCTAGGAAGAATGTTTACCTTTTGTGGGGTTTGCCTATAATTGTGTTGTTCATAATGCTACAGCTTAAGCATATACAGGACAGGGTTAATTAGTACCATTGCTTATACAGGACAGGGTTAATTTAGATGGGAAAAAGAAGGTTAAAGTGGTTAAGCAACTTCATAAGAAAGCTAGGCATAACATTGAGAAAAAAACCTAACAAGATGAAACACAAGTCAACAAAGGTCATAGGCATATCACTTTTGAACCTAGTGATTGGGTTTGGGTACATTTGCCGAAGGAGAGATTTCCTATACAAAGGAAATCAAAGTTGTAACTAAGGGGAGATGGTCCTTTTCTTGTGGTGGCAAGACTCAATGATAATGCATATAAACTTTGACTTGCCAGGTGAGTATAATGTGAGTGCAACATTTAATGTTTCTGACCTTTCTCCTTTTCTCTTTGATGATGTAGGTGCTGATTTGAGGACAAATCATTTTGAGGAGAGTGGGAATGATGGAAGCCATATTGTACCAGCTCAAATCAACAAGGGAATTGATGCTTTGCAAAACATTGGAGGACCAATGACAGAGGCTGACGAAAGCCATATTGTATTAGCTCAAATCAATAAGGGAGTTGATGCTTTGCAAAACTTTGGAGGATCAATGACAAGGGCAAGGTCAAAGAAAATAAAGGAAGCTCTCAACTTGTTGTTCGACATATACTATTAGGAAGTTGCTAGGTACGAGTTAAGGATGATGGAGGCTTCACCAAGGCTTGCAAATGTGTCATCTATGGAGGAATTTGAGAACCATGGGCTTGGGAAGGAAGTTGGATTTGGGAGCCCATGTTTGGGAATTTAAATAGATTATTTTCATGGGTTATATTGTTCTGTTGTGGCTTGAACGAATTTCAACATCTTAATGGGTTATTTTCATGGGTTTTTATTATTATTTAATGGGTTGGAAGAATTTCCTTAATAAGCCCATCTTATTAGCTAGGGTTTTTGGGGTTAGCATATAAAAAGGCTAAGAAGGGTGGCTGAAGGAGGCAGACCTATTTTGATGAGTGTATGAGCTATTTCTCTTGTTCTTTGAGAACTAATTCTAAACTTTCATATTTGAGTGTATTGGTTCAATAGACTTATCTTCTTTAACGTTGTTGTTGTTAGGAGTGGCGTCTAAATCTTATAATTCTGGATCTTGATTGTTTATAATCATTGGGTTAGAACTCCAAACCCCTTAACCTTTGTTAGAACGATCCTATACCAACATTGGTGTTGGGTTTCATTTACAAATAATTGGAGTTCATATCATTTGGTATCAGAGCCTTGGCTCTAACTTAGGTTAGTTATACTTTTGTTATCATCTCTTTCGTGTATTCTTCATTGTTGGTTAGATAATCAAAAAAAAAAACAAAAAAGAAGGAGAAATTCATGTGTTTCTTATGTTTAGCTGCTGATATCATTTATTTTGCAAAAATACTCATTAGTTAACCAAAAGAAGAAAAGAAAAAAAATCGTGCATTTCTTCAATTTCCTTTCTGATATTTGTTTCTTCTACAAAAATACCCATTAGGTAACTAAAAAAAAAAAAAAGAAATCGTGTATTTCTTAGGTTGCCTTTCTATTTTCGTTCCTTCTATAGAAATACCCATTAGTTAACCAAAAAAAATAAAAAATAAAAAAGCGACTTCATTGCTCAATTGGTCAATTACCCAATTATATTTGATAATTGGTTGTTGTCTGATTGCACTGCCCATATCATTGAATTCCTTGTCATTCTATTTGCTTTATTGTCATTCTAAAGAACTTATCAAGAGGTACTTCTTCTTGTAGCATTCTAATTGACTTATCACTCCTAATTCCTTTCTTTTCTAGAGTGTGGCATCCATATCCCTCTTAAATACCCTAGCTTCGTGTTCCTTCCAAGGGTGGGTCAAGGGTTTGTGAAATTAAACTCTGGTTTAGCTTTCCTGGTTATTCTTTGATTCCTTGTGTGCGTTGGGTCCTAAGCCACGTCTTTTTGGGGTTTTTCGCATCAGTTGGTATCAGAGCCAGGTTCTAAATCAGGTTGAATCCACTCAGTCTTCAATTTTCTATCTTTTGATTTATTTATTGTTGTTTAGTTTGTCTATTATGTGCAATATTATTCAAATGCACAAATCTGTTTATTTGCAATCCTTCTCTCTTTGCTTGTTTGTTTAAGCTCATAAACGTGCTAATTTTAATTCCAATTGGTATGTCTAAGTATTCTACTATTGTTTTGTGTTGAGAAAAAAAAAACGAAAGAAAACGAAAACAAACGAAAAAAAAGAAGAAAAAGGGAAGGAAGAAGAACAAAAGAAAGAAAACATCAAATTCAAAGTTATTGATAAGGTTAATAGTTTGGTCATATTGAGAAAATCAGTACCCTTGATTTACATTGTTTAGTTCTTTATAGAGATGAATGGGAAAATCTAAGTGGTAAAAGGTAAGAATGAAATTTCATGCATAAACTCCTTAGGCTCCCAAAGCAAGAAGGCAATTGACATGTGCCTATGACCATGAAGATGATGTAGAAGATGATGAATTTGATGATCAAACTATGATGGTTAGAACTTGTAACAATAGAAGGGATCGAAGAGAATTTGGGAGGCAAGGCACCTACAACCATAATTTGGGCAGTATTAAAATGACAATTCCTTCATTCCAAGGTAAGAATGATCTGGATGCATACGTAGAATGGGAAAAAAAGGTTGAATTGATTTTTGATTGCCACAAGTATTAAAATGTATTACTGACGATATCCCAAGTGGATTGCCACCTAATAGAGGAATTGAGTATCAAATTGATTTCATCCTAGGTGCATCCATCCTTAGCCGGCCAATATATAAGAGTGATCCTAAGGAGACAAAAGAGCTTGAAAGGCAGGTTGAGGAGCTTATGTCCAAAGGATATGTGAGGGAAAGCATGAGTCCATGTGTTGTTCCTATCCTACTTGTACTAAAAAATGATGGGACTTGGAGGATGTGTGTTGATTGTCGAGCAATCAGCAAAATCCCTGAAAAGTATAGTCTCCCCATACCTAGATTAGATGACATGTTTGATGAATTGCATGGGTTATGTGTCTGTTCTAAGATTGATTTGAAAAGTGAATATCATCAGATTAGGATGAGAGAGGGAGATGAGTGGAAAACAACTTTGAAAACTAAGTATAGGTTGTATGAGTGGCTAGTTATGCCATTTGGTCTCACTAATGCACCAAGCACTTTTATGTGACTAATGAATCGTGTTTTATGTCCATTCATTGGTAAATTTGTAATTATTTATTTTGATGATATCTTGGTCTATAGTAAAACCCTAGAAGATCATCTTAATCATTTACGTTCTATTGTAAGTATTTTACGTTCTGAGAAATTGTATGCTAACTTACATAAATGTTTGCTTTGTATGATTAGATCACATTTCTTGACTATGTTGTTAGTGCTAATGGTGTTGAGGTTAACGAGGAAAAAGTTAAGGCAATTCATGATTGGCCTACACCTAAGTCAACTAGTGAGGTATGTAGCTTTCATGGTCTAGCTAGTTTCTATAGACACTTTGTTAAAGACTTTAGCACTATTGCTACACCACTCACTGAGCTTATCAAAAAGAACATGAGTTTTAGGTGGGGTAGTGACCAAGACAAGGCTTTTAATTGTATTAAGGAAACTTTAAGTTCTGCACCCTTACTTGCTTTACCTAACTTTGCAAAAGCTTTTGAGATTAAGTGTGATGCTTCAGGTATTGGCATTGGAGCTGTTTTGATGTAGGAAAGGCGCCTAATTGGTTTCTTTAGTGAAAAGCTAAGTGAAGCAAGCTTTAATTATCCTACTTATGATAAAGAGATGTATGCATTGGTACGGGTATTAGAGACATGGCAACATTACCTTTGGCCTAAAGAATTTGTCATCCATACTGACCATGAATCTTTGAAGTACTTGAAGGGACAAGGAAAGTTAAACAAAAGACATGTAAAGTGGGTTGAATTCATTAAGACCTTTCCTTACATCATCCAATATAAAAAAGGTAAGGAAAATGTGGTAACTAATGCATTATCTCGAAAGTATGCCCTTATCTCTACACTTATTGGCAAATTTATTAGGATTTGAACACATTAAGGATTTATATGTGAATGATCCTGACTTTGCTAATGTGTATAGAGCATGTGAGGTGTCAGCCTTTGAGAAGTTTTATAGGTATAAGGGTTTCTTATTTAAGGAAAATCATTTATGCATGCCTATGAGTTCTTTGAAGGAGTTGGTTGTAAGAGAAGCTCATGAGGGTGGTTTAATGGGTCTTTTTAGAGTTAGGAAAACCCTAGATGTCTTAAATGAACATTTATTTTTGGCCACAAATGAAACGAGATGTTGAGAGGATATGTGCAAAATGCATAGCATGCAAACAAGCTAAATCTAGAGTTTTACCTCATGGCTTGTATACCCCTCTACCCATACTTAACCATCCCTGGGTTGATTTATCCATGGACTTTGTACTAGGATTGCCATGAACAAAAAAGGGTAGGGATTCTATATTTATTGTTGTTGATAAATTTTGAAAGATGGCACACTTCATCCCATGTCATAAAATTGATGATGCAAACAACGTGGCTAACTTATTCTTTAGAGAGGTAGTACGTGTGCATGGCATGCCACGAAGCATTGTTTCAAATTGGGATACAAAGTTCCTAAGCTACTTCTGGAAGCCTTTGTGGGGTAAGTTAGGTACTAAGCTACTTGTCATCCACAAACTAATGGGCAGACTGAGGCAGTTAATCGAACTCTTTCTACTCTTTTGCGTGCTATTATTCGAACAAATTTGAAAACATGGGAAGAGTGTTCATTCTGCTACTAGTTACTCTCCATTTGAATTCGTATATGGTTTTATTCCATTGACTCCTTTGGATTTGGTACCTATGTTGGTCAATGAGTATGCCAGCATAGATGGTGAAAGCAAGGCTGATATGATAAAAAAAATTGCATGAAAAGGTGCTACAACATATTGAACAACAAATTGAGCAACACACATCCTATGTCAACAAGGGACGAAAGAAGGTGGTGTTTGAACCTGGTGATTGGGTTTGGGTGCATATGCATAAGGAGTGGTTCCCAACTCAGAGGCATTTAGAGCTACAACCTAAAGGAGTGGTCCCTTTCAAGTTGTAGACCAAATTAATGACAATGCTTATAAGTTGGACCTTTGCAGTGAGTATAATGTGAGTGCAACATTTAATGTTTCTGACCTTTTCCCTTTTGATGTAGGTGATGATTCAGGGACGAATCCTTTTGAGGAGCGGGGGAATGATGAGAACCATAAAGATGATGGATAGAAGGCATTAAAGGATGCAAGAGGTCTATTGCACATTCCAGAAGGCCCAATAACATGAGCTAGAGCCAAAAAGATTAAAGAAGCACTCAATGAGCTAATTCAGGACTTCAGGCCAACTAAGCTTCAAATGGTGCAAATTCAAATTTGACAAAAAGTCCAGGCCTAATTAATATAACTAAGATACTTAAATAGGTCAGAATAAGTAATAGCATTTCCTCCTAAATAGGAGTTTATTGTCTATACTAAATAGGAGTTTATTGTCTATGTTAGAATTTGTCCATATTTAGGAATTTGTCCATAGGTAGGAATTTATGCCTCTTTATGATTGCTATCTTAGCCAATAAATAGGCACCCCTTTTATGGTTTGGGAAAAGGCAGACAACTTTGAGTGAAATAGAAAGCAAGGGTTTTTTCCTCTCGGTTCTTTTAAGGACTAAGGAACTTATTAAAAGGTATTTCTTCTTGTGGTGTTCCAATCGACTTATCACTCCCAATTCCTTTCTTTTCTGGAGTGTGCCATATCCTTCTTAAATGCTCTAGGTTCGTGTTC
Organism: Ceriops decandra; assembly: GCA_020615895.1. NCBI lineage: Eukaryota > Viridiplantae > Streptophyta > Magnoliopsida > Malpighiales > Rhizophoraceae > Ceriops > Ceriops decandra. The sequence continues at coordinate 5,804,184 of JAHLGO010000381.1, read as the reverse complement.
CTTTGAAGGGTGGTGGGTCTAGGGTTTGTGATATTAAACTCGGTTTAGCTTTCCTGGTTGTTCTTTAATTCCTTGTGTGTGTTAGGTCCCTGAGCCATGTCTTTTTGGGGTTTTCCGCATCACAACCCTAACATCTGCTCCTTTTGCAAACACACTATCTTGTTTTCTTTTATCTTCACTCTTGTGAACTTGACCACTCTTGTTTTTAGCACTCTTAAATGCTTTCACCTTGTTTTTCTCTCCTTCACTTTCTTTTCTCTCAAGTCTCTCTTGTTTTTCACTCCTCCTCTTTTGCTTACTTTCATAAAGTCTCACTTGGTCTTCATACACCTGTTTTGAAGTCAATGGAACAAGTGTGAATGGTTTTCCATCCATGGTGAAAGAATGGAGGTTCTTGTAACCATCATGCAAAGCTTTTCTATCAAATTGCCAAGGACGGCCCAATAACAAGTACCCAGTCTGTATAGGTACAACATCACAAAACAACTAGTCCTTATATCTACCAATGGAAAATGGAACCACAACTTGCTTAGTCACTTTCACCACTCCACTATCATTCAACCATTGTAAATTATATGGCCTAGGATGTTTGGTTGTAGGCAAGTTCAATTTTTCCACCAACTCTGAACTTGCTACATTAGTGCAACTACCTCCATCAATGATCATGCAACAGAGTCTATCTTGAACTAAACATCGAGTATGGAAAATATTTTCCTATTGCATCTCAACATCATCCTCCTCCTTAACCTACACACTAAGGGCTCTCCTTGATACTAAAAGCCTTCCACCTTAGTCTGGATACTCTATCCCTTCATCAACATCATTAGCATCCTCTAGTAGCGGCATTTGGTCTTCATCACTAGCATCACTACCAAGTACATAGTCACCATAGTCACCATTGTCCTTAAGGTATATGGTTCTCTTGTTAGGACATTGTGAAGCCACATGACCCCTACCGAGATATCTAAAGCATTTGATGTCTCTAGTTTTTCCATAGGTGCCCTCAAGTTTTTCTTCAAATTTGCCATGGTTCATAGTGCTTCAAACATGGGCTCCCAAATCCAACTTCCTTCCTAAGGCCATGGTTCTCAAATTCCTCCATTGATGATACATTTGGAAGCCCTGGTGAAGCCTCCGTCATCCTTAACTTGTACCTAGCAACTTCTTGATAGTAAATGTCACACAAGTTGTTGAGAGCTTCCTTTATTTTAATTTAACCTTGCCCTTATCATTAGTCCTCAAAGGTTTTGCAAAGCATAAACTCCCTTGTTGATTTAAGCTAGTACAATATGGCTTCCATCAGTGTCAATCCTAAAAGGCTAGTAAGGAGGGTCATCAAGGAGCAATTCGAACATGATTTTGGTGAACATGGTGATGATTATTATGATGATGGTGATAATGCTAGTAGAAACTTCAAAGGTGGATTTAGAGGAGGATGTAGTAATAGGAATGGTAAAGGAGTAAAAGGCAATGGAAATGTTTATGATAGGTACAATGAAGGTTGGGATAATAGAAATAGAGTGGAGGAAGGAGTAGACAAAAATCATAGTAGTAGTAAAATGAAAATACCTTCTTTCCAAGGGAAAGCTAACCCTGATGTCTATTTGGATTAAGAACAAAGGGTAGAATTAATATATGAGTGCCACAACTTCTCTGAGGAGAAGAAAGTGAAGTTACCTATAGCAGAGTTCACTGATTATGCTGTAGTATGGTAGGACCAATAAGTAACCACTAAGAGAAGAATTTTTGAGAGAATCATAAAAACTTGGATGGAGTTGAAGATTGTGATGAGAAGGAGATTTGTTCCCACTTCTTATTATATGGATTTGTATAACAAGTTACAGAACCTTATACAAGGTTCCAAGAGTGTGGAAGAGTACCATAAGGAGATGAAAATTGCTATGGTTAGGGCAAATGTAATGGAGGATAAGGAGGCAACCATGGCTAGGTTCCTCAAAGGGTTGAATAAAAACATAGCTAATGTGGTATACCTGTAACACTATGTAGAGCTTAAAGACATGGTACATATTGTTATGAAAGTTGAGAGGCAACTAAAGGGAAGGAGCACTTTTAGATATAATTAGAACTCAGGTTCATCTTTTTGGAAGTCAAACTGGGGGAAGAAGGAAGAGAAGATGACTTCTAAACTTAAAACCAATTCACATTGACCCAAGATTATGGGCAACCTTAAAAGGGGTAAATTTAATGAAAAAATTGAGGGCACCTAAGGAAAAACTAGATACATCAAATGCTTTAGATGTATGCATAGGGGTCATGTGCCTTCACAATGTCCTAACAAGAGAACCATGTACCTTAAGGAGAATGGTGACTATGTGTCTAGCAGTGATGCTAGTGATGAAGACCAAATGCCATCACTAGAGGATGCTAGTGATTTTGATGAAGGGATAGAGTATCTAAAGCATGGTGGAAGGCTTTTAGTAGCAAGGAAAGCCCTTAGTATGCAGGTTAAGGAGGAGGAGGATGTTGAGATGTAGCGGGAAAATATTTTCCATACTCGATGTTTAGTTCAAGATAGACTTTGTTGCATGATCATGGATAGATGTAGTTGCACTAATGTAGCAAGTACAAAGTTGGTGGAAAAATTGAACTTGCCTACAACCAAACATCCTAGGTCATATAATTTACAATGGTTGAATGATAGTGGAGTGGTGAAAGTGACAAAAAAAGTTGTAGTTCCATTTTCCATTGGTAGATATAAGGACGAGTTATTTTGTAATGTTGTACCTATGCAGGCTGGGCATTTGTTACTAGGCTGTCCTTGGCAATTTGATAGAAAAGTTTTTCATGATGGTTACAAGAACTGCTATTCTTTCACCATGGATGCAAAACCATTCACACTTAATCCATTGACTCCAAAACAGGAGTATGAAGACCAAGTGAGACTTTATGAAAGAGAGGAAAAAAGGAGGAGCGAAAAGAGAGAGAGTTGAGAGAAAAAAAAAGTGAAGGAGAGAAAAACAAGGTGAAAGCATTTTAGAGTGCTAAGTACAAGAGTGGTCAGGTTCACAATGAGTGAAGATGAGAGAAAACAAGTGAGCATGTTTGCAAAAGGAGCAAATGTTAAGGTTGCCTTCAAAGTTAGGCAACAAATGATCTTGATCCTTTACAAGGATTCTTATTCTCTAACAATGACCTTGATTCATCTTTGCCTAGTGCTATTTCATCTTTGTTTCAAGAGTATAATGATGTATTCCCTAAGGAGATTCTAGATGGTTTACCACTAAGGAGAGGGATTGAACATCACATTGATCTTATTCCTAAAGCTCCCATTCCCAATAAGCTAGCGTATAGAAGTAATCTTGAGGAGACAAAGGAGCTTCAGAGGCAAGTTGATGAGTTGATGAAAAAAGGACATGTAAGGGAGAGCATGAGTCCATGTGTGGTACTAGTGTTGGTTATGCCAAAGAAAGATGGATCTTGGAGGATATGTGTTGATTGTAGAGCTATCAATAAAATAACAATTAAGTGTCGACATCCTATACCCAAGCTTGATGATGTGCTAGATGAATTACATGGTACTTGTTACTTTTCTAAAATTGACCTTAACAATGGGTATCGTCAAATTAGGATAAGGGAAGGAGATGCATGGAAAACTGTATTCAAGACCAAGTATGGTTTGTACGAATGGTTAGTTACGACATCAAGGCATATTTGTATTCCTTAATTAAAGAATTGACTTGTAATTAAGGTTTTTCCTATTTAGGCATGTTTAAAAGCACTCATTTCTTATAGGATTGTGGTATTTACATGCCTATATGAAAACTACAACTATGTAAAACAAGCTTTGCTTTGCCTTCTTGTGTTCTTGGTTACATTGTCTTGACTTATCAAAAGAGTGATTAACCTTTGTGGCATCTAAAGATTAGGGCTTTTAGGACTTAGTTTCTTTAGGGTTTTGATCTGATCAATTCTATTTGTTTCTTATCTTTATAGGATGTGCATAACAATTTGATTCAATGATTTCTAGGGCATGTCGCACAGCAGGTTCTTTATTAGATGGTATTACAACCATGGTTCTAGAAACAAGTTACATATCGTTTATCTATCTTTGTATATTACTTTTCTTTATGCTTTATTCAATCCTTGTGTTTCTTTGCTTAGTTCTTCTTATTTGTTTTGATTAGCTTCATGCTCTTGAAGTTGTGTTAATTTTGTAGGTACTTGATTTGATTTTTAAAAAAATGTTGAACAAAAAGTAAAAAAAAAAGTTAAGAAAAAAATGAAAAAGAGAAAGGAAGATAAAGAAGTTATTTTGTACTAAGTAGTGCAAAAAGTTATTTTGCTATGTACATCTATAAGGTTGCAAATCTAATTTTTTTTTCTTTCCAAGCCTAAAAAGGATATCTTCAATTTTTTTTCTTTTAAAAGTTCTAATTTTGAAATTTACCACCATTTAATGAATTGCTCCTTGTGATTTATTGATCTTAAGTCTTTTAAGAACACAAAGGGGGGTAGCATGAGTGGAAAAAGGCAAGCGAGGTGAGATCATCATCAAGAAAACCCAAAATAGAGTGATACATGATTGATAATAATCTGATTTAACGGTAATCACATGAGGGATTGTGTGAAAAACAAATTTCTTTTAATTACAAATATATTTCTATAAGTTGTAAACTTAAATAGTGAGGAGAACTACATGATATAAACATGAAGATTTGAATGATGGCTGTTGTCGAGCAATTTAAGATGATAAATGTAAGGCTAAATGATTTACAATCACCTAGCAAATCGAAATCCTCTCAAAGGCATGTGATTGAGGAAGAAAATGAGGAAGAGCCAGATTATGAAGCATCAAACTCCAGAAAAGGCAAGAAGGTTGTTTCCGAAAGAGAGCAATTTGGGCAATATAAAGATAAAGATTCCAACATTTTAAGGAAAGAATGATCCTGAACTTTATTTGGAGTGGGAAAAAAAGTTTAAACATGTATTTGATTGCCATAATTCTTCTAAAGGGAAGAAAGTAAAGTTGGCAACTGTAGAATTCATCAATTATGTGAGTATTTGTTTGGACCAATTGGTGATATGTAGGAGGAGGATTGGTGAGAGGCCAATTTAGTCATAGAAAGAGATGAAATTGGAAATATGCAAGAGATTTATAACAAGCCACTATTATAGAGACTTGCATAGAAATTTTCAAGGGTTGGTTCAAGGGTCTATAAGTGTAAAGTACTATTACAAGGAGATGGAGATAGCCATGATTAAAGCTAATATAGAGAAAGACCGAGAGACTATCATGGCAAGGTTTATTAGTGGTTTGAATGAAGAGATTGCTGATGTGGTGGATTTGTAGCACTATTTAAAGATGGAGGAACTATTGCTTAAGGTTATCAAGGTGGCAAAATAAATTAAGTAAAAGGGTCCAAATTTGGTTTTGCTTCTAGTTTTACATGGAATTCAACTTGGAAAGACTATAAATCAGTCTTATAGGTAGAAGAAGAAGCAAATCCAAAGGAATTAGATGTTATTTGTAAAGGTAAAACTAAAACCAAATCTTCTTTTAAATCTCGTGATATTAAGTGCTTTACATGTCAAAGGCATGGACCTATTACTTCTCAATGTCCAAATAAAAGAGTTATGATCATGTTGAGGAATGGTAAAATAAAAAGCATTAGTTCAAGTGATAATGACATCCTACTATTGGACGATTATTTTGATGTTGATGTTGAAAAATCTATTGATGGAGATATGCTAGTTACAAGGTGTACACATTCAAACTATGGTTGATAATAATGAGGAGTAACATGAGCAAATTTTCCATACAAGATACCATGCTAAAGACAAAGTATGTAGCATGATTATTGATGCTGGAAGTTGTACTAATTTTGCTAATACTTTGTTGGTAAAGAAGCAATATCTTGATGATACTTTCAAGCATCCTAAGTCATATAAGCTATAATGGTTGAATGATTATGGAGAAATAAGTGTAACTACGCAAGTTTTAGTTGCCTTTTCTATTGGCTATTACAAGGATAAGGTTCTTTGCAATGTGGCAACAATGCATGTTGGTCATATACTTCTTAACTGACCATGACAATTTGATAGGAAGGTTACTCATGATGGCCACAAGAACAGATACTCTTTTGTAATTAATATTCAGATAGTTATATTAACTCCTCTCAAACCTGTTGAAACATATAAAGATCAAATCAATATAGCAAGAGAATGCAAAATGAGAGAAAGAACAAATATGAGAACAAAAGGAAAATAAAAAGAAAGAGAGTGAGAGGTCAAAGGAAAAGAGAGACAGTGAGGTTGAGGGGAAAAGTTCAAGTGAAAAGGGGTAAGGTCAAGAGTAAAGCTAGAGAGAAAAGTGTGCAAAAAAGAGAGAAAAGTAAGTGGGTGAGTGTGTTTGTTGGAAAAATTAAGGTTAAGAGTGCTATGATCACAAGGTAGCAACTACTTTTACTTATGTATAAGGATGTTTATTTTTTATCTAATGATCATAACCTCTCTTTGCCTAGTGTAGTTGTTCCATTATTATAGGGGTTTGAAGATTTAACCCCTCTAAAAGGAATTGAGTACCAAATGGAGTTCATACCTAGTACTACCATACCAAATTGATCTACCTATAGAGCTAATCTTGAAGAAACCATGGTTCTTGGTTGTTTTATAATTGTTAGGTTAGAACTCCAATTTTAACCTATGTTAAAAAAACCTTATACCAACATTAGTGTTGGATTCCACTGTATTAGCTTAAATCCTTTAACCACTTTGGATATCTTACCTTTTCATATTAACAAATGTGTTAATTTGGGATCAATATAAGGCAGATTTTGTTAAGGATTTGCATGCTAAGGTTTCAACTAATATAGTATGAATGAACAATATGCAATGCAAGCCACTAAGGGGCGTGTGAAGGTTATTTTTGAACCTAGAGATTGTGTTTGGGTTCATATGTGTAAGGAAAGGTTTCCTACACAAAGGAAATCTAAGTTGCAACCTAGAGAGGATAAACCTTTTCAAGTGTTTGATAGGATCAATTACAATGCCTACAAGCGAAATTTGCCAAGCAACTATGGTAATATGAGTGCTACTTTTCATGAGTGCAACCTAGATGATTCAAGGATGAGTCCTTTTGAGGAGGGAGGGAATGATGGAGGCCAGTCTGTCCAGTACTATTTTCAACCATTCTCATGATTCTTTGCAAGTAATTGGAGTTCTGATGACTAGACCCAGTTCCAAACGTATAAAGGAAGCTTTGTAAGGGTTAATAATGGAGATACAAGGAAAAGAAGCTGTTTTAGATGAATCAAATGCATTGTTAGCGTTAATCACCTATCTATTTGTGGCTAAAGATGGAGTATGCTTAACACATGAAGAATAAGGTGTCGAAAGCTTTAAAAAACCTTGTCCATATGTCTGGAATCAATTGGAGCCCAATTCACACATTTATGATGTATATAGGGCTTCATTTGCATTTAGGACCTTATTGAATTTTTGTTTGCATTCTTATAATTCAATTGGGCTTTGATTTGTTTTATTTTGCTTAAGTCTACATATGTAGTAGGGCCCAATGTTCATGGGCTTAATAGACTTATATAGGGCAATATATGTTATTACCTAGAGTTTCTATTTTGTAATTTAGAACAAGAATTTGTCTTTTCAAATTTGAGTTGTTATTGAGTTATTATCCAACTAGTTATGGTAAGGAATAAGGGGGTTGTCCTTTCCCTTTCAATCTTGATGCCTTCATAAGGGGTTATACTTTGTAAATTGAAAAGGAAAAAAGACAAATGGAATGTTTTTCTTCACTTTGTGGGAATTTCTTTTGAGTTTTTTGTCATGAAATTATTTTGGTTTTATCAAGGCATTTTGTAGTGACCTAGTTCATCATAGCTTTGGTTCTAATCTATGGGTTTGATTAGGTTTGAATACTCTCTTACGGTTCTAATTTTGTGTAATCAGGTTTTAAGCTTAACTCAACCTAAGGTTCGCATTATGATTATATCTAAAAGTACTCATTCCCTTAAACTACCTCTCAACTTTCATGGTAATGTGTACTATGTTCTTAAGCTCTATATAGTGTTGTAATTTTACTACATCAACTATGTTTTTATTCAACCCTTGGAGAAACCTAGCCATTGTTACCTCTCTATCTTCCATTATATTTGCCCTAACCATTGTACTATCTATTTCTTTATGGTACTTTTCCACACTCTTAGAATCTTACATAAGACTTTACAACTTCTTATACAAATCCTTTCATCCTAGGTTTCTAAGGGTCTTAGGAAATTCCTCCTTCGCGTAGTAATCTACTGGTCCCACCACAATATTGCATAATCAGTAAACTCTATCACAAATATCTTAACCTTCTTCTCCTTAGAGAAGTTATGACAATCAAACAGTAGCTCTACCCTTCTCCTTGAGTCTAAGTACACATGTGGGTTAGCTTTTCCTTAGAAATAGGAAACCTTCATTTTAATGTTACTCAAATTTTTGTCTACATCCTCCACTCTATTTCTATTATCCCAATATCCCTTAATGCACCAATCAACAAGACAAGTAATTTTCTCCCTTTGATGCAAATGCCTTTGCCTCTCATATCATGTTGTAATACAAATGTTCTTGATACCCTTACTTGATTGGGTGTCTACACCACATTTCTCAATGTAAGAATTGTACCAAGGTGCTTGCATTCTTAAGCCAACAGGCTTAAGCAACTAACAACTAACATGTGCAATTAACAACTTTTGTTTGCCCATTGATTGCGGGGGGCATGAAGTGATAAAAAGAAGCTTTGTTCCAAGTTTACTCCATAAAGTTTTTCAAAAGTTGCTAAAAAATTTGGTATTCTAATCTGAAATGATAACATGAGGAACTCCATAGAGTCAAATAATCTCACAAAAAACCAAGTCAACAATACAAGAATCATTTTGGGTTTTGTGGCAAGGCACAAAATAAGCTATTTTGGAGAATTGACGTACAACCACCATAACAACAAATCATTTTGTTGTTGAATTCTTGACAAACCAAGAAGTAAATTTGTGCCTATAGCTTCCCATGGAACATTGGGGATGGGCAATAGTGTGTAAAATCCTTTGTGCAACAACATGGCTAATGGAGATCAAGGTATTGGTTGAATGGACAAAGCTTCCATGAAAGGAGAACAAGGTGCTGACAAAGTGCAATAAAGCAAGTATTCCCAAGATCCTTTTAAAGGAATAGTGCTCCAATGACTAGGGCAAGGACAAATAGGATGAAAGAGGCTTTACAAAGCTTAAACATGGAGATGTATGACAAAGAGTGATGGAGAACAAGGTGCTATTGTGCAACAAAGCAAGTATTCCCAAGATCCTTTGCAAGGAATCAGTGGTCCAATGACTAAGGCAAGGATAAAGAGGATAAAAAAAGGCTTACAAGGCTTAATCATAGACTTGCATGACAAAGAGGGTGTTCTAGAAGATTCCAAGGCTATTTTAAAAGTTTGCTATACCAAGGATAATTACTTCTCTTTATGTGTAAAATGATGAACAAGACTTCAAACTTTAAGAACAAAACTTAAAACCCGTGATATAAGTTCAAGCTATATGACCAAGCTAAGGAAAGGCTTGATTTGCATGCTAAGTTTTATTAAAGGCTGATTTTGTTTAAGGTTGTCGGATTTTAAGTTAAGGCCAAATTACATGTAGAAAAGGCTTAACTTCTTGGGTTTATTAGGGCTTATAGGTTTAGCTAAGTCTTGATACATTAGTTCAGGTTTTACTTTGATTTTTATACCTAGTTATCATTAGTTGTAGTCTTTTTAAGGATTCTTAATCAAGATAGATTTGTATTTCTTAAGATTCCTAATCAAGGTTTTTCCTATATAGGATTGTAATATTTACATACCTATATGAAGGATATAACTGTGTAAAATGGAATCAACAAGATTGAGGTATTCTTTAGTACGCTTTACTTTGCTTTCTTGTGTTATTGGAAGAATACATTGTCTTAACTTATCAAAGGAGTGATCAATCATTGTGGCATCTTAAGACTAGGACTTTTAGGACTTAGTTTCCTTAGGAATCTAATCTGATTAACCCAACTTGTTTCCTAACATTTTGGGGTATGCATAATAAATTGATTCAAGGGTTCGTAGGGCAAGTCATCTAACGAGTTCTTTATCACTTAATTAAAGGGATCCCTTATAATTAAGTTATTCCTATATAGGTATAATAAGAAACTCTTTTTCCTTATAGGATTATGATGTTTACATGCCTATTCCTATTTTAGCTGCATCACATTCTACCTCAAAATCTTTATCAAAGTTAGATAAGCACAGAAAGGGTGCATTAGTAAGCTTTTCTTTCAAGGTACTAAAAGCCCGATGATGCACATCATCCCACTTAAAAACAATATTCTTTTTAACAAGTTTGTTCAAAGGTGCAGTGATGGAACTACAATTCTTAACAAATATTTGATAAAAATTGGTTAAACCTTGAAAGCTTTTTACCTCATTTAACATTCTCAAGTGTAGGGTGATCCCTTATCCCCTTTACCTTCTCCTTGTCCACACTAATACCTTGTGAACTAATAACATAGCCAAAAAAAATACAACAGATTTTACGCAAAATGTTTAGTTTTTGGAGGTCAAACATGTGAAGGAATGTGTGGGGAACAAATTTTTTTTATATTACTAACATGTTTTTGTAGGTAGTAAGCATGAGTTGTGAAGGAGAACAGCATGATATAAATGTGAAGTTTTGGATGAAGGCTACTACCAAGCAATTTAAGATGATAAATGTAAGGCTAGATGATTTACAATCACCTAGTAAATCCAAATCTTTTAGGAGGTGTGTGAGAAGCATCTTCAATTTTGTGGCAAGACATGAGATAAGTCATTTTTGAGAATCAATCTATGACCACCATAATAGCACCCTTTTGTTGTTGAGTTCTTGACAAACCAAGAACAAAACCATGCTCACAGCTTCTCGTGGAACATTGGGGATTAGCAATGGCATGTACAATCCTTGCACAAGAAAATGGCTCTTGCCCTTTTGGCACATCACACAATGATTAAGGATACTTCGATACTTCAAACGTTTGTCATCATCTCTGGCCACTATAGAAATGACACTTGTTTAGATTGCCAAATAGTTACTACATACACAATTTTTCAGAAATCTTCCAAAGATGTTGCAAATGTTCTTCCTCATTTCGATTGTAAACAAGAATATCATGAAAGTACATAACAACAAATTTTTTGATGAATGGTTTTAATTGCCTCTTGAATGTGCTTAAGGTATTAGATAAACTAAATGGCATCACAAGCCACTTGTAGAGGCCTCCCTTAGGTTTAAAAGCTATTTTCCACTGATCACCTTGCTTCATTTGAATCTAATGGTAACCACTCCAGACATTCATTTTCAAAAAGATAGTAATAGCATGCAATTTATCAAGCATATCATCAAGCTGTGGAATAGGATGATGAAATTTTACCATGATCAAGCATAACATTAAGCTGTGGAATGGGATACAATATTTTACCATGATTTTATTGATGACACAGTTGACCATGCACATTCTCCACAAACCATCCTTCTTGGCCACCAAAATGGCTATTATAGAAGACAGGCTTATCCTCTCATGCACATATCCTTAAGATATCAACCCATCTACTTGTCATTGTAACTCTTTAGTCTCCTCCAATTTACATCTATATGGTGGTTTGTTCAGCAAAGGTGCATTAAGCAGCTAATGGTGATGAATCTCCCTCACAAAATATAAGCTAGGTGCATGTCATCTAGGAAGACATCAGCAAATGTTTTAAGCAATGGAATCACCAGAGGATCAGTTAAATCTTTGTAGTTCACACTCCACTCTAGCAAAACTATTGCATAAGTTTGTTTCCTTTTCATGAATGTTTGATGAAATTCTACTTTGCTAAGAAATTGGCCAACCACTCCTTTCTCATGATTTTGAGCATGTTCATCATGACTTGTTAAAATGACTTAAAGACATTGAGGCAAGAGTGATTCACTTTTGCTCCAAAAAAATATACTAAGTATTCTTGAATCCCTTGTGCATTGCCTTATGGTTATATTACCATGGTCTCCCAAGTAACAAATGACATGCATCCATCGGAATCATGTCACACATAACCTCATCTTGATAATATTTTCCAATTAAAAGTGAAATCAATACTTGTTTAGTTACCTTTACATCATTCCCCTTATTTAGCCACTGAGTTTGTAAAGTTAATGGTGAGACATCATAGGCAACTTTAACTTTTCAATCATAGTGGCTAAGGCAACATTAGTACAACTACCACTATCAATAATGATGCAATATACTTTACCTTTAATGGTACATCTTGTTTGGAGGATGATCTCTCTCTGTTCCTTCTCTATGGCCACCATATTTGAATTTAAGGCCTTGCAGATTAATAACAGGTATTAGATCCATTTCATGTAACGTTTCTTAGATAATTTATATGGATAAGTTTTCATACTTGAAACCTAAGTTGTTTTGTCAACATTTCTTTGTCTTAGCTGGGAGGGCATTAAGGAGAGTTGGCATAAATCATTGACAATAATTTTATGAGTATCTTCAATGAATAGGCTACTAAGAAGTTGGTCTTTTAGTAGTAATAGGAATAATAGTAGAATTAATGAAATAATTATTAATGAAAATATAGAAAATAATTATTTACAACATAACGTCTTCCTTTTTCTTCTTCTCATATTCATCAATTGAAGTTAGGATTTTTTTTTTCTTAAAGCAAATTATGTGGTCAAAACCATTGAAGAAGCCTGACAAGTGCTTATTGGCTCTCATCAAAGAAGTACATATTCCTTCACTCAGGAATGGTACAAGTAGCAGTTAGACCAACTACAAGAATGGGGTTAAATAACTTAACAATTATTTGCATAAAAGGCAAAAGGCATAATTGTTTACATGACTTCTTATTAAAAGTAACTAAGTCTAGCCTAAGTGATGGTGGACCTATTTACTTCTCTTGTTATCCAAACATTACTTTTTTCCTTAATTGATCCAAAATTGATGCACATTTTATGGATAGATATTAAAACAAAAGGTTTTGATATTAATGCGAGCATTAGGTTAAGACTACAACCCAATTACACAAAATTAGAACCCTAAAACAATATTCAAATCAAGTAAGGAAAATTCATTGAACTTTTTGTCTTCCTTTTTTTTCTCTCCATTTATAGATTATAGCCCCTTGTATAGGCATCAAAACTTATTAATCCTATAATGAAAAGAACGTTCCCCCTTATTCCTCACCATAACTAATTAGAAAAAATCTCAGTAATAGCTCAAAATTGAAAAGTCAAATCATTATTCTAAATTGAAAAATAGAAACCCTATCTAATAATATAACATATGCCACCACTTATAACCCCCTTAAGCCCATGAATGGGTCTACTACATACATGGACTTAACAAAATAAAATAGATCAAGGCCCAATTGAGTCATAAGAATACAAACAAAAATTTAGGAAGGCCTTTAATGTGGATCAAGCCCTACATACATCTTAAGAATGTAAACTTGGCTCCAATTGATTCCAAACGTATGGACCAGGTTGTTTGAAGCTCTTCAAGCCTTATTCTTCATGTGTCAAGCATAATCCATTTTTAACCACATATAGATAGGTGATTAACCTTGGCCATGCATCTGATTCATCTAAAACGGCTTCCTTTGCTTGCATCTCTATGGTTAAACCTTGTAAAGCTTCCTTCATATGTTTGGACTTTGCTCTAGTTGTTAGACCTCCAATTCCTTGCAAAAGGATCATGAGAATGGTTGGAAATAGGTGCTGGAACAATACAGAGAGCCTGCTCTCCAACATTTTTTGGTGGAATTTAATTCACTTATAATACCTATGTCACAATGAATTTAATGGTCAATGAGACTTGAATGTTAATTTGATGATCATTTTGTGTTAGTGAATTTTTGCACTAAAATAAGAAGTCTTATTACCATGAAAGTATGTGATGTTCTCAAATTTGAAGTAATGAACCATCTCTTGGTAAAGAAAGCTAATCAAGAGTTATATGTCACAGAGTTAGGCTTGGACGTGCTTCAGATGTGCTAACCTGCACGGCACTTAATCGATCTTGCAAGAGAAGATGCTAAGTAAGCCTTAGAGAGTTTGAGAGAATCAGCGGAAGATGAGTGAGGGGCAAGTGAACGAATTGGAAGAGCTTGAGAGAGAACGAAAGAGAGAGAGCACTAGAGCTTTGCAAGTGAACTTGTATTAAGAAAGGATACGTTTGGGTCTTGGCCTGAATTTGCACCTTAAGGATACATGAATGGGCCGGATCAATATATCCTTGTGACATCCTACCCCACTTAATTCTGTGATGTCCTCATCATATTTTCAGCCTTAAATTGCCAAATGTGATCGGCAAATTGCCAAAGCTAGTCTTCTCGTTCCCAACTAGCCTCATGGTCTGGCAAAGCTTTCCATTTCACTAAGTACTCGGTATAATTGGGAACTCCTCTTCTCCAGATCACTCGATCAGCAAGGATGCATTCCACCTCCTTGTTGAATTTGGTGACCATAGCTGTTGGTGCACGTTTTGACTCATTTTGGCTTGGATCCTCTTCGTCTCCATAGAAAGGTTTCAGAAGACTTACATGGAAAACGTTTTGGATCTTCAGCTTTGGAGGGAGTTGGACTTGATAGGCAACCTTCCCCACAAGTTTGATGATAGGAAATGGCCCTTCATACTTCCGTACTAAGCCTTTATGGACCTTGCGTAGAGACTTGAACTGGTTGGGCAGCAACTTCACCATCACCATGTCTCCTGTAGTGTAGTCCTTTGGGCGTCGCTTAGCGTCAGCCCATCGTTTCATCTTCTTGGCCGCTTTGTCAAGGCAAGCCCTTGTTATGTTTGCTTCCTCATGCCACTCCTTTGCAAACTTGAAGGAAGATGAGTTGTTGCCAGTGTAAGGAGAGGCAATAGCACTTGGAGTTAGCGGTTGTTGTCCCAAGACAACCTCAAATGGAAATTTGGTTGTGGCCTCACTCCTTTGAAAGTTGTATGAGAATTGGGCAGCGTTGAGTAGCTTCGCCCAATCTCGTTGGTGAGCACTAACATAGTGCCTCAAGTATTGTTGATGCAAGGCATTAACTCACTCAGTTTGCTCATCAGTTTGAGGATGAAAGCTTGTCAAGAAGTTCAGCTCGGTTCCTAGCAACTTGAATAGCTTGCGCCAGAATTTACCTGAAAAGCGGGGGTCTCTATCATTGATGATGCTCTTTGGCACACCCCATAGCTTTACTACATTCTTGAAGAACAAATGAGCAGCTTCGTCCACCTTGCAATCAGCAAGGGCTAAAATGAAGGTGCCATACTTACTGAACCGATCTACTACAACCATGATGCTTCCGCATCCTTCTGACTTCGGTAGAGCCACAATAAGATCCATTGAAACACTTTCCCATGGCTTCTTAGGAGTGGGTAGTGGTTCAAGTAGGCTGGTTAGTGGTTGCTGTTCTACCTTATCTTGTTGGCAAACTAAGCAAGTCTACATATAAGCCTCAACATCTGCATGGATATGCGACCAGAAATAATGTTGTTGGACAAGAGCAAGGGTTCGCGCCATACCTGGGTGACTAGCCCATAAAGAATCGTGGCATTCTTTGAGGATCTCCTTCCTCAAGTTTCCCCACTTTGGCATGAAGATGCGATTCCTAATCATCATTAAGACTTCATCATTCACCCAAAATCGACGAGTCTTCCCCTCACTGGCCAATCTCAACAGGTTGCTTGTAGGAGTACTAGTTGCAAGAGCCGCTAGTTCCATTTTTCAACTCAGCGCATTAGCAACTATGTTGGTTTGTCCCGACTTGTACCATAATGTGTAGTTGAATTCCATCAGGAAGTCTTGCCAACGAGCTTGCTTGGGGTTGAGTTTTTTCTGGGTCTGGAAGTAGCTCATAACAACATTATGGGTCATGATCATGAACTGACTTCCTGGATGGTATACCGTCTCTTCGTCCAAGTGTCTTCAAGTGCACAAGCAGTGGATGACAGTGGCCATCTCTTTGTCCTGGATGGTATACCGTCTCTTTGTATCATTTAGCTTACGGCTTTCATAGGCAATAGGATGCCTATCCTGTATCAAGACTCCTCCAATTGTGAAGTCAGATGCATCAATGTGGACTTTGAAAGGCTTTTCATAGTCCAGTAGCGCCATAACAGGTTCTTCAGAGATTGCTTGCTTCAATCTCTTGAAGGAAGCTTGGTGTTCCTCCGTCCAATGCCAAATGTGATTCTTCTTTAGCAGGTCGGTCAAGGGTGGAGCTACGGTAGAGTATCCCTTGATGAACCGACGATAGTAATTGACAAGCCCCAGGAAAGATTGTAATTCTAGGACCTTGGTTGGAGGCTCCCATTATTAGATGACTCACACCTTCGTTGGATCCATTAAAAGTCTACCATCCTTGATTCGATGACCAAGGAAGTCCACCTCTTGCTTGGAAAACGAGCACTTCTCCCTTTTGACTAATAATTCATTTACCTGTAAAGCTTGGAAGACTTGCTTGAGGTGCTCAACATGCTCCTTAAGTGTGTTGCTGTATACCACAATGTCATCTAAATAAACTACCACGAATTTGTCCAGGAAAGGATGTAGTACCTTGTTCATGAGAGTACAAAAGGTGGCTAGTGCATTGGTGAGACCAAATGGCATGACCAAGAACTCAAATGCTCCGTAGCGTGTCACACAAGTCATCTTTGGCTCATCACCTTGTACTATGCAAACCTAGTAGTAACCCGATCGCAAATCCAGCTTGGTGAAGTATCTTACCTTCCTGAGTTGGTCGAAAAGATCAGTTATCAAGGGCATGGGATACTTGTTTTTGATAGTGACCTTATTCAATGCTCGGTATTTGATACACATGCTAAGTAATCCGTCCTTCTTCTTCTAAAATAAGACTGGGGCACCAAATAGGGCTTTTGATGGTCAAATGTAGCCTGAATCAATCAAATCGTGGTACTTCCTCAATTCAGCAAGCTCCAGAGGTGCCATGTGATAAGGAGTCATGGTAGGGGGTTTGGCACCGGGTTCCAGCTCAATGTGGTGATCCACATCTCGCTTTGGTGGAAGCATCTTGGGTAGCTCAGAAGGCATGACGTCCTTGAACTTGTTAAGGACAGCCTGAATCGATTGCGGCAATGCGGGAGTTGGTGATGCTACATCCTTCCCATCGCTTAATTTTCGTATGGTAGCAAAATAGCCAGGACCCGGTTTGAGACCCCGCTTGAATTGCAAGGCCAAGATTATCAATGGTTGAGATCTCTCCTTTCACTTCAAGGGAACTATGCGGATCTTATGGTTGTCAACAACCATAAGAGAATGTGAAGCAGGCACAGGAAAAGACAAAGCTTCGTAAAAGAATGCAACACCTAACACCACTTTAAAATCATCCATGGGAATGATAGTAAAGTCTCGCTTACCAGACCATTCACCAATCTGGACAGTAACTCTGTGTGCCATGCCTTGGATATGCCTTGCTTCTAAGTTCACCTCTTTGATGGTACCGTTTCCCTTTATTAGTTTGAGGCCTAGACGTTTGGCCTCTTCTGCATCCATAAAGTTGTGTGTTGCCCTCGTATCCAGCATCGTACAAGCTGATTTGCCCTCGATCGCAAGATCAGCATACAACAGTCCCTTCTCCTTGGCAACTGTTGGGGAGAAATGCTTTGAGAGATTACCCAAACATTGGATAGATCCCATGTTCACTTGGGCTTCTTCATCGGCCTTTTCTAGGTTGAATGCCACCATCATAGCATTCATGGCTTTGCGTTTGGGGCAATCCTTCACCCAGTGCAGTCCATCACATATAAAATAAGGTCCAGGAGGATTAATCGAGTTGTGCTTACCTTCATACTTCTTCTCATGCTTAGGGTGGTCATTTGAGGGTCTCTATTGTCCACCCTCATTGCGACCAGAATCCTACTTCTTTTGCTCGACCTTCTCTCCCCCACTTTTGCCAGAGTTTGGCTTTACAACTTCAACTTTTGTTCCTATTGACTATCTTTCTGTCTTAGTAAGTTAATCAAGTCAATTGCATTCCTTAATTCTAATTGCCTTAGTTGAATCCTAGTTCTATTAGTTGCTTTCCTTAATCATGTCACTTATTTGAAGAGATTACTTTAAGGCTAATATATTCACGTTTTGATTTGTTTTTAATTTAAAAAAGCATTAAAAGAGCAAACATGAGAGTTGACTATAACCATTAAATGAGCTCTTAAAATGTGACATTACATTTCATTGTGTGAAACATGAGAGTTGGGGATTGCTATAGTTGAGTCAAGAGGAAACATGAAAGGGAGTGAGTTTTTAGAGGCATATTCTTTATTTACTAACAATATCATAAGTATAATGTCTAATGGTAAAGAAGGCAATTTGTTTCCATAGAGAGGAGGAAGTAGTTAGGCCAAACTTCAAATTGGTTATAAAATCCTTAAAGTAGAAGCTTGATAGGATTGACCAAATGTTTTGGGAAGTCAAATATAGGATGGAAAAAATAGAAGGGGAATTAAGTGTGAATCCTAAGAGGCTAGTTAGGAGGGTCATGAATGAGCAATTTGAACATGATTTTGGTGAAGATGGTGTTGATGACAATGATAAGGGTGATAATGCTAAAGGAGGATGTGGTAATGGGAATGGTAAAGGAGTTAGAGACAATGGGAATGGTTATGATTGGTATAATAGAGGTTGGGATAACAAAAATAGAGTGGAAGAAGAAATAAATAGAAATTTGAGTCACATTAAAATGAAGGTTCCTTATTTCTAAAGAAATGCTTACCCATATGTGTACTTAGAGGTAGAGAAGGGTAAAGTTACTATTTGATTGTCATAACTTCTCTAAGGAGAACAAGGTTAAGATAATTGTAACTTAGTTTACTTATTATGCTATAATGTGGTGGGCCAACAAATTACTACTAAAAGGAGGAATTTTGAAAGACTAATGAGACTTGGGATGAGTTGAAAATTTTGATAAGGAGGAGGTTTGTTCTTAACATTTATTATAGTGATTTGTATAACAAGTTACAGAGTCTTATGCAAGGGTACAAGAGTGTGGAAGAATATGATAAGGAGATGGAGATTACTATGGTTAAGGCAGATGTAATGGAAGATAGGGAGATGATCGTGGTTAGGTTCCTCCAATGGTTGAACAAAAACATAGTTGATGTGGTTGAATTGTAACATTATGTAGACATGGTACACATTGCCATGAAAGTTAAAAGGCAGTAGGGAAGGAGTACTTCTAAATAATCAAAACACAAGTATGTCTTTTTGGAAACCAAATTGGGGGAAGAAGGAAAAGAAGATGACTCCTAAGCTTAAAATTATACCCATAAACCCAATTTGAGGATAAATTTGATGGCACCCAAGGAAAAACTAGAGACATGTAGCATGTAGCATCATAATGCCCCAATAAAAGGTTAATGATCCTTAAGGATGATGGTGAATATGAGATTAGAATTAAATCTAGTGGTAAGGCTTAATTGCCAACATTAGTAAATGTTAGTGATGTTGATAAGAGAGTACAATACCTAGAGCATGATGGGAAACTTTTAGTGCTGTAGAGAGTACTTAGTGTACAAGTTAAGGAGTTAGAAGATGTTGAAATGTAGAGGGAGAACATCTTTCATAGTAGGTCTTTAGTGAAAGATGGAGTTTATAATTTGATTATAGATTTGAGTAGTTATACTAATGTAGCCAGTATGAAGTTAGTGAAGAAGTAGGGTCTATTTACAACCAAACATCTTAGACTATATAATCTGTAGTGGTTGAATGATAATGGAGTGGTAAGAGTGACTAAATAGGTTGTGGTTCCACTTTTCATTATATAAGGATGAGGTGTTTTGTTATGTTATACCCATGTAGGTAGGGCATTTGTTATTAAGCCATCCTTGGCAAATAGGAGAGTTTTTCATGACAGATACAAGAATCATTATTCCATTCACACCTATTCATTAAAACAAAAACAAGTGAATGAAGACTAACTGAGACTTTGTGAGTGCGAGCAAAAGAAAAAGAGTGAAAAAGAAAGAGAGAGTAGAGAGAAAAGAAAGTAATGGACAGCAAAACAAGGTGAAAGCACTTAAGAGTAAACTTGTTGATTTGCATCTTTGTGAACTTGTTGAACTTGTTGATTTACATGCTTAATTGTCTTTTTCATAGACTTATCTTCTTTAACCTTGTGTTGCATAGGAGTGGCATCTTATCCTTCTATAATTCTAGTTCATGGTTGCTTGATAATCATTAGGTCAAAATTATTTATTTCATAACATGTCTTAAAACAATCCTATTGACATCAATTTTGGTGTCGAGTGCCAGTTCGTTATAATCAAAGTTCATATCAAATGACCTATTATTGTTCATCAATTTTGATAAAGAGATTAAAAGGTGGAGGACGCATGCTATTAACCCTCTTTCCTTTTTTAGTCAAATACTCTTAATAGTCCTTTTGTAAGATTAAGCATTCATTAGGAGATTGACATACTTTGAATGAATATATTGCTTATCTGGCATTAAAATCATAAAGAACCATTTTATTTTAATTGAATTCTCAAGAGAGTAAAATACCTCTTTTAATTTTTCTTTAATTTTATTAAATCTTTGAAGAGTAAAAGGACTCTTTTCTTCATCATGGTAGCCTATATTAGATAAAGAAGGAGACCTAGGCCTAAAAGATTCATGAAGTGGTTTATTGAGGGAGGAAATTCAACCTTATATTGAGGTTGGCTTACTTGTTCCCTTATTTGTTTGATGCCATCTAATTCAATCAAAGGAACTGATGAGATAGAATATCTACTAGATGACATATTTCTATTTCTTTCAAGGTTTAATCTCATAGAATTCTAAGAATTGTAAAGGTTCAACCTTATAGATTTTTTGGAATTGTTGAGGTTTAACCTTATAGATCTTCATGGAATGAATCAAATTTCAATATCTATATCATGATATTTAATAACTCCTTTAAGTTGCCTTGGAAGTTATTTAACAAGTTTTATTGCCTTTTTTAGTGTCTATTTCTCATGTAACTTAACATGATCCCACATTATAGTTTTTGGAACCATAACATTAGTTTTGGACTATTGGCCAAAAATAAAGTTGTCATTCCTTTGTTGGCATATTGTAGGGGGATCTCCTTAATGTTAGGAATTATGGTATTAATAACCTTTAGTGGATCCTATAAATCAAAATTAAATTCCTTGATGCAGGCATCGTATCAAATCCTTTAGTTTTAATATTCAGACATAATGCATACATTATATTAGAATTAGATAAAGAAAGAGTGAAGTTAGGAAAGTAAGAAAACCAAATTGATCCTTCACTCAAACTAGATTCAATTATTGATGATGAAAACCCCAAAGAGACGTGGCTTAGGGACCCAACGCACACAAGGAATCAAAGAACAACTAGGAAAGCTAAACCAGAGTTTAATATCACAAACCCTAGACCCACCCTTCAAAGGAACACGAACCTAAAGCATTTAAGAAGGATATGGATGCCACATTCTAGAAAAGAAAGGAATTGGGAGTGATAAATCGACTGGAATATCACAAGAAGAAATACCTCTTGATAAGTTCCTTATTCCTTAAAAGAACTGAGACCCAAAAACCCTTACCTTCTATTTCACTTAAAGTTGTTTGCCTTTTTCCAAAGCATACAAGGGGTGCCTATTTATAAGCTAAAATAGCAATCCTAAAGAGGCCTAAATTCCTACTTAGGAGAAATACTTATTTTGGAGGAATTCCTAAATATGGACAAATTCCAACATAAACAATAAACCCCTATTTAGGATAGACAATAAACTTTTATTTAGGATAGACAATAAACTTCTATTTAGGAGGAAATGCTATTACTTATTTAAGTATTCTAATTATATTAATTAGGCCTGGACTCTTTGTCCAACTTGAATTTGCACCATTTGAAACTTGGTTGGCCTGAATGTCCTGAATTAGCCAATTTAGTGCTTCTTTAATCTTTTTGGCTCTAGCTCATGTTATTAGGCCTTCTGGAATGTGCAATGGACCTCTTGCATCCCTTAAAGCCTTCCACCCATCATCTCTCTATGTTTCTCATCATTCCCCCGCTGCTCCAAAGGATTCGTCCCCGAATCATTACCTACATCAAAAGGGGAAAGGTCAGAAATGTTAAATGTTGCACTCACATTATACTCACCAGGAAGGTCCAACTTATAAGCATTGTCATTAATTCGGTCTACAACTTGAAAGGGACCATCTCCTCTAGGTTGTAGCTTTGAACGCCTAAGCTGGGAACCATTCCTTAAGCATATACACCCAAACCCAATCACCAGATTCAAACACCACCTTCTTTTGTCCCTTGTTGACATAGGAGGTGTGTTACTCAATTCATTTTTCAATATGTAGTTGCACCTTTTTATGCAATTTTTTTATCATGTCAGCCTTACATTCACCATCTAAGCTGGCATACTCATTGACTGGTATAGGTACCAAATCGAAAGGAGTTAATGGATTAAAACCATATACAATTTCAAATGGAGAGTAACTAGTAGTAGAATGAACACTCCTATTATATGTAAACTCGACATGTGGTACTCTTCCCATGTTTTCAAATTTGTTCGAATAATAGCACGCAAAAGAGTAGAAAGAGTTTGATTAACTCCCTCAGTCTCCCATCAGTCTGTAGATGACAAGTAGTTGAAAACAATAGCTTAGTAGCTAACTTACCCGACAAAGTCTTCTAGAAGTAGCTTAAGAGCTTTGTATCGCGATCTAAAACGATGCTTCGTGACATGCCATGCAAACGTACTACTTCTCTAAAGAATAATTCAGCCACGTTGTTTGCATCATCAGTTTTATGACATGGGATGAAGTGTGCTATCTTTGAAAATCTATCAACAATAACTAATACAGAATCCTTACCCCTTTTTGTTCATGGCAATCCTAGTACAAAGTTCATAGATAAATCAACCCAAGGATGGTTAGGTATGGGTAGAGGGGTATACAAGCCATGAGGTAAAACTCTAGATTTAGCTTGTTTGTATGTTATGCATTTCGCACATATCCTCTCAACATCTCGTTTCATTCATGGCCAAAAAAAATGTTCATTTAGGACATCTAGGGTTTTCCTAACTCCAAAATGACCCATTAGACCACCCTCATGAGCTTCTCTTACAACTAACTCCCTCAAAGAACTCATAGACATGCATAAACGGTTTTCCCTAAATATGAAACCCTTATGCCTATAAAACTTCCCAAAGGTTGATGCCTCACATGCCTATAAATCCTTAATGTGTTCAAATCCTAATAAGTTTGTAGTAAGTGTAGAGATAAGGGCATACCTACGAGATAATGCATCAGCTACCACATTTTCCTTACATTTTTTATATTGGATGGTGTAGGGAAAGGTCTCAATGAATTCAACCCACTTGGCATGTCTTTTGTTCAACTTTCCTTGTCCCTTCAACTTTCCTACGAGGCAATGATGCTAAAGTCTTTAACAAAGCGTCTATAGAAACTAGCTAGACCATAAAAGCTACGCACGTCACTACTTGACTTAGGTGTTGGCCAATCAAGAATTGCCTTAACTTTTTCCTCGTCAACCGCAACACCTTTAGCACTGACAACATAGCCAAGAAATGTGATCTGATCAGTATAAAAGGAACAGTTATGTAAGTTAGCATACAATTTCTCAGAACGTAAAACACTTACAACAAAACATAAATGATCAAGATGATCTTCTAAGGTTTTACTATAGACCAAGATATCATCAAAATACACAACTATAAATTTACTAATGAATGCATATAAAACATGATTCATTAGTCACATAAAAGTGCTTGGAGCATTAGTGAGACTTATACAACCCATACTTAGTTTTGAAAGCTGTTTTTTACTCTTCTCCCTCTCTCATCCTAATCTAATGATATCCACTTTTCAAATCAATCTTAGAATAGACACATGACACATGCAATTCATCTAACATGTCATCTAATCTAGGTATGGGGTGACGATACTTTACAGTGATTTTGTTGATTGCTCAACAATCAACACACATCCTCCAAGTCCCATCTTTTTTTGGTACGAGTAGGACAGGAACTGCACATAGGCTCATGCTTTCCCTCACATATCCTTTAGACATAAGCTCCTCAACCTACCTTTGAAGCTCCTTTGTCTCCTCAAGATTACTCTTATGTGCTGGCCAGTTAGGGATGGATGCACCCTGGATGAAATCAATTTGATGTTCAATTCCTCTATTAGGTGGCAATCCACTTGGGATATCATCAGGGAATACATCTTCAAATTCCTGCAATAATGCAACAACAGCACTAGGCAAAGATGGGTCAAACTTGTTAGTGTTAAAATAAACCTCCTTGTACAAAAGTACAATCATAGGCTATTTGGCATATAATGCTCTTTTGACATCACTTCCTTTTGTATAGGGACTTTCTCTTTTCTTCTCTTTCTCTTGTGTCCTCACGTTTTCTTCTCCTTTTTCTCTTTTATCAATCTCTCTTTTCTATTCACTCTCATTTTTAATCCTTAATTGATCCTCATATGCTTGTTGAGGTGATAATGGTACAAGAATGACAGGTTTTTCATTCATCACAAAGGAATATTGATTCTTGAAGCCATCATGCATAACTTGCCTATCAAATTGTCATGATCTTCCTAATAGAATATGTCCCACATGCATAGGTACAACATCACATAAAACTTCATCATGGTATCTTCTGATAGAAAATGATATGAGCACTTGCTGATTTACCTTCACTTCACCACTCTCATTCAACCATTGAAGTTTATATGGTCTAGGATGCTTCATACTGGGTAAATCCAGCTTCTCAACCATAGTTATGCTAGCAACGTTAATGCAACTCCTGCCATGAATAATCATACTACATACCTTATCTTTGATGAGACACCCTGTCTGAAAGATGTTATCTCATTGCACCTCATTTTATTCTTTTGCTTGCACATTTAATGCTTACCTTGTAACGAGAGCTACTCCATTAACCGGATACTCCTCTCCATCACATTCACCCTCTGATGATGGTACAGAATCATGATCTGATTCACTTTCAGTTTCAACATCACCGTTACTTCTCAGGATCATTGCACGCTTATTTGGACATTGAGATGCAATGTGACCCCTATCCAAACACTTCAAACATTTAACATCTCTATTTCTACTCGGTCGGGGTTCAAATTTACCTGTCTCCTTGCTAGAACCCACATTCTTGTGCTTGGGTAGCTCGGCTTTGGACTTGTAATTGGCCATCCCTTTTACTCCAATTTGGCTTCCACGATGAGGTAGAACCTAAATTCTACCCAAATCGTATGGAGCCTTTCATTTAAGTTGCCTTTCAACTTTCATTGCCATGTGCACTATGTCTTTGAATTCCACATAGTGCTGCAATTAAACCACATTTGCCATGTCCCTATTTAGCCCTTGTAGAAATCAAACCATGGTTGCCTCTCTGTCTTCTTCTACATTGGCCATAATCATGGTAATCTCCATCTCCTTGTGGTAATCCTCCACATTTTTGGTGCCTTGAGTCAACCCTTGCAGCCTTTGGTACAACTCCCTATAATAGTGATTAGGGACAAATCTCCTCTTCATGATAGCCTTCATCTCCTCCCATGTATCAATATGCTACTCATGATTCCTTCTCCTAGTCAAAACAAGTTGATCCCACCAAATAATAACATAATCAGTAAATTCAACAGCAACAAGCTTTACCTTTTTCTCCTTGGAATAGTTGTGGCAATCAAAAACCAATTCAACCTTCTTTTCCCATTCTAGGTATGCTTCAAGATCATTCTTACCTTGGAATGAAGGAATTGTCATTCTAATATTGCCCAAATTATGGTCATAGGTGCCTTGCCTCCTAAATTCTCTTCGATCCCTTCTATTGTTACCAATTCTAACCACTGTAGTTTGATCATCAAATTCATCATCTTCTACATCATCTTTATGGTCATAGGCATGTGTCAACTACCTTCTTGCTTTGGGAGCCTCATATTCCCCATGTCTCCTTTGCAACTCTGCTATGACCAAATCCGAGCTGAAACGGTGAGATGAGACCAGATCGAGAATGGGTGAGACCAAATCCGAGCTAAAACGGGTGGACGAAGAGAGAGAAATCCAAGCGGCAAGAGAGAAAAATTTGGCTAGACGGTGAGATAGATCCGACTGGATGGTAAGAGAGAGAAATCCAGCGGGACAACAAGAGGGAGAAAAATGTGAACAGCATACCAGAAACATGAAGCGAGCCGTGAGACAAGAAGATGGGGGAGACAGTGAGACAGTGAAAGCAGGAGTTATGTTAAACAACGTAGAAAAGAAATTCACCGAAACACTGAAAGAACTCAACGTATTTCCAGATTTCTTCAAGAGAGGTTAGAGAGCGTTGCAGTGAACTTGTAAGCAGTAGTGGAATCATCAATATTAAGTATTTTTTAGCAAGCTTTGCTTTGTTTTCTTGTGTTCTTGGAAGAATACATTGTCTTGACTTATCAAAGGAGTGATCAACCTTTGTGGCATCTTAAGATTAGGGCTTTTAAGACTTTGTTTCCTTAGGAATCTAATTTGATCAACCTAACTTGTTTCCTAACTTTCTAAGGTGTGTATAACAAATTAATTCAAGGGTTCCTAGGGCAAGTCACCTAGCGGGTTCTTTACCATATTATCAATAAATCCTACATGAAATCAGATCAATAATTATTGAACCCATTAAAAGAGGAGTGATAAGGAACTCGTTAGGTGTCCTACCTTTGGAACCCTCCAATCAATTTGTTATGTCTACCCCAAAAGCTAGGAAACAAGTTGGATTGATGAGATTAGAACTCTACAAAAACTAAGTCCTAAATGCCCTATTCTTAAGATGCCACAAAGATTGATCACTCCTTTGATAAGTTAAGATAATGTATTCTTCCAACAATAAAAGAAAGCAAAGCAAAGCTTGCTGAAAAAATAGCTCAGTCTTTTTGATTTCATTTTGCATAGTTATAGCCTTTATATTGACATGTAAATATTACAATCCTATAAGGAAAAGGTGTTTCTTATCATATATAAGAAAAACCTTAATTAAAGGAGATCCCTCTAATTAAGGAATACAATTCTACCTTGATTAGTAATCTTAAGAAACACAAATCTGCCTTGATTAGGAATCCTTAAAAAGACTACAACTAATGATAACTAGGCATAAAGTCAAAGTAAAACCCTAACTAATGTATCAAGACTCCACTGAACTTATAAGCCCAAATAAACCCAAGAAGTTAAGCCTTTTCTACATGTAATTCTATTTTAACTTAAAATTCCGCAAACCAAAACAAAATTAGGCCCATTAATACAACTTAGCATGCAATTAAACCTTTCATTAGTGTGGTCATACAACTTGGATCATAGGCTCTAAGTTTTGTTCTTCAAATTCTAAGCCTTGTCCATCATATTACACATAAAGGTAAGTAATTATCCTTAGTGTAGCATTAGAAAGTTTTAAAGCAATCTTGGAATCTTTTAAAGCACCCTTTTTGTTAAGCAACTCCATGATTAAGTCTTGTAAAACCTCTGTCATCCTCTTTGTCCTTGTCCTTGTCAATGGACCACCGATTCCTTGCAAAGGAGCTTGGGAGTACTTGGTTTGTTACACTTGAATAACACCTTATTCTCTGTCAAGGAGCTTGCTCCATTGGTTGTAAAGAATGGGCTTATGCCAAATGCAAGATAAAGAAAGTTCTTTATCTTGAAGATTTTGTAAGGAGACTAATTCTCTACCGAAGAATTAAAAGATTAATGGAAGCTTATGACTTACAATTATTTTGATTACATGGAAGCATGGGGAAATGTTTTATTGTATAAGAACTAGTAAAAGATGTTTAGCTAGTTTATTCAAATCCATTTCCCTCATAACCCTAAGTGGTTTCTAAACTAGTTTAAAACCTTTTTTTTTTTTTTTAAATGGGGCCTTCATCCCATTACTTACCTCATAAAGTTTAAACTATTTATGGATAGTTTTTGTGGAGAAAATGATGATTAGTTACTTCGGTACAATAGATGGTCAAATGAGACTACATTATCATGGCAAAATAGATGAATCTTTTTGAGCTTAACATAAAACATGTTTCATGGTTAGCCAAAAGGACTATTATTTGATGGTAGGAGAAATTTGAATTTTTCTAAGATGGTGTGTACATAACAAAAGGCTTAAATTATGATCAATGGTTTGCAACCTATGACCTCAAAGCCAACATTGACACCACCACCAAAATAAGTTCTTAAAGTACTAATGTAGTCTATTTTTAAAGAGAGGTTGCTACGAATGATGACAACCCTTATGTAATCATCATGATCATCACAAGACCTTATTTTTGTAAGTTCCCACACAAGATGAGAAGAATCAAGCCAAATTTGTAAAAGAAGACATTATGCAAGACTCCCAATACCCCATGAGTTTTAGTAAAAGACATAGTGGGAGATAATTTTCAATAAAGCTACTTTAGAAAAAGCAAAACCTACTTTTATTAAAAATGCTTTTATAGCTTTTGCCTTTTACTTTTGCCCTTGGTGGTGTTAGGAATATCTTTTGTAAAAGTAACTTTAGTTATGTGATTGATAAGGCATCTAATACTAAAGCATCCTAGGCAAGTTAAAACCTCGAGGGCCTTCCTATATCAGGCAAAGCATATGAAAGGAGAGAGCAGATCTCATCCCAACCACTTTAAGAATGCATCTTTAGAGCTCTCTCCCTCTCTCTCTCCCTCTCTCTCTCTCTCTCTTGTAATATACCCTCTATAATTAGTTATGTCTTGTGAATAAAGCTTCTGCTTTCTATAATTTATCTTTCTTCTTTCTTTCTTTAATTTGTTTATATAAATTTTATTTGTATGCTTGTTTTACATCTATTTTTAAGTATGCTTCCGTGTAATCTCTAGAGTAGCTACGCCTAAGAATGGTATTAGAGCTAGGTTAGCTAATGCCTTCTTTTATAGAGTAGATACAGTAAAGTCATATATTAGGAGGGAAGATTTTTGTCTCCTAAAAAGATATAATGAAATTGAAGAAAAATCGAGAGAGGTATTTTTTACTCCTAAGAATTTTATAAAAAGAAAATGGTTCTTTATGACTCTAACACCATATAAGCAATAAATATGGTCTAATGCTTATACAAAGCATGTTAATCTCCTTAGAGGTGCTATTGACATATTTACTTATCTTGAAAAGGGTGTTTAGAATCAAAAGGAAATAATTACCTAATTTTGATTCTTCTAATGAATTCTTAATCTTAGAAGTATTTAACTAAATAAAGAAAGAGAGTTAATAGTTATCAAAATTGATGAACAAAAGGTTATAACCTCTCCTTATAAAGCTGATGCAACAACTAGTGCTGTTATATAGTAGGGTAACTATAGCAATCTATATCTTTAATGTATTGAATTTCAATTGACCCATATTAAGCAAAAGGTTGAAGAAGTTGCACAACCAAAGGAAGTAATTTTTAAACCTTAGGATAAACCTAAGATGGAAAAAAGGGTTTTATTTAAACCCTCTTCATAAAAAAATATTAATTATAAGATCACATATAAAAGTTCTAATATGCAAAAGAAGATTAGGTTAAACTTGAAAAAGAAGCCTTTATATGAAAAAAAAAAAAAAAAAAAAAAGGAATAAAAGTTAAACTTGTTAAAGAAAAAGAAGAACAAATTAAATCTAATTTTGAAAATGAAGATTATGCAAATCAATTACAAATGATATTCTTATCAAAACATTTGGCAAAACCTTCTCTTCCTTATTTAAAGGAACCATTTGAACTATAAGAGGTGTTTTTATCATAACATTCTAATATGAAAATACCATCACCTTTAACCAATAAATATTTTTAAAATGACCTTTGATAAGGCACTAGCAAAATTATATTATCCTCAACCAACTCCTATGGATTTGGTCTTAAAGGAACAAGTTGAATGTAATGTACGATGGTACTATTATTACCAAATGAAATCTTAATGGCGTGTCTAAGTATCAAATTTTGTTACTATTACATTATTGATGATATTTGCCACTATAGCCAAAACAAAAGGCAATTTTGATACAAACATTGCCAAAATTATTACTAGTGGCTTTACATGATAGTTTAAAGGTCTGTAGGATTTTTCTCTCTCTAATGAGGCAAAACAACAAATCTTTTTAACGATTAAATCTGAATTAGGAGTTATAATCTCTGATAGTGTTAATATGCTAATTTATACAATTATCAATCATTTTATTGGTACAACCACTCTATTAGTAGATAAGACCTATAAGCAACTCATTAATTTGAAATGCTTAGACTTATCATAGACATATTTTATAAAGGAACAAGACTTATTAATATTAACAAAAGAAAATAATTTAAACATGGATCTTATTGATAAAATTCTAGATTTAGAAGAAAGACATGAAAAATCATAGAAGTATTTGTAATGGCTTAAAAGTTAAAATTATAAAACCATATAAAATTCTTCCTTAAAGGGAGAACCTACTCTTAGTGAGCTTAAAGCCAAAATTTCTACTTTAATAGCAGAAATAAAAGAATTAAAAGGAAAAGAAAAGTTTTTGGATTTTCCAAAAGCATCCTTAAAGGATGTAATAGGCAAGCCTAAACTTAATATTGTTACTAGAGTTGTTACTCATAAGTTACTAATCAACAAAGAGTATGCCTTTTCTACTGATGCCTTAATTGATTCAAGGGTAGACATGAATTGTATTCATGAAGGGTTAATACCCTCAAAATATTTTTTAAGAACAATAGATGTGTTAAACACTACTGATAAAAAGAAATTTGTTATTTAATACAAGTTATCTTAAGCTATTATACACTATAAAGGAATATGCTTAGAAAGTCCTTTTATCATGATTAAAAACTTATCTTAAGATGTAATTTTGGGTAATCCCTTTTTGCTTATGTTATACTTTATAAAATTAAATTAATAATCATGATATTTTTGCAAAAATTAATGGAAAACTTATTAATTTTAAATTTATATATGTCCCTCAATATAGAGAGATGGATATAATTGAGAACAAGATCAAAAGAAATGAAAATTTTATTTATTCTCTTCAAGATGAGGTAGCTTATAAGCATCTCTAAGAAAAATTATCTTCTTATGTTATTATTACCTTAATGCAAAAGATAAAGAAATAAATGAAATCTATGATATATGCTAAAATTCCCATTGCTTTTTGGGGAAGAAATTAACATTTTGTTGATTTGCCTCATGAATAAAGTCAGATTTCTACTAAGCCCTATAGCTATGGGTCATAAGTAGTTAGAAATTTGTAAAAATGAAATTTAATAGATCCTTAATAAGGGACTAATTAGAAAAAAGCTACTTTTAGTAAATTATATAGACATAAGGGGTATTTGCTTAAAGAGAATAAGCTTTGTATTCGTCAAGGGTCTATAAGAGCACTACATATGAGAGAATAAGCTTTGCAATTAATATTTTTAGATGACAAAGGTATAAATAAAACCCTTTTTTCTATCTCAGGTTTAACTTAAGGTTTATAGATTACTTCTTTTTTCTTAATATGATTCAATTGAGAACTAAGTGATTGAAGAGAAAAATTGGTATAGTTGCCCTGCTATAACTTCTTGTTCATCAATTTTGATAAAGAGATTAGGTAGTGGAGGGTGCATGCTATTAACCCTTTTTCCTTTTTTAGTCAAATACTGTTGATAGGCCTTTTCCAAGATTAAGCATTCATCATGAAAATAAAAATTAGAAAATGGATTCTTTTTTATTCTGAACACCTTTTCAAGATAAGTAAATATGTTGATAGCTCTTTTAAGGAGATTAACATACTTTGTGTGAGCATTAGCCTATATGTCTTGCTCTTTTGGCATTAGATTCATAAAAAACCATTTTCTTTTAATTAAATTCTCAGGAGAATAAAATCACTCTCTTGATTATTCTTCAATTTCATTATATCTTTCTTGAACAAAGATACTATTGTCTTAGTCCTAATAGCCTATATTGGACAAAGAAGGAGACCTTTGCCTAGAAAACTCATCAAGAGGTTCATTAACATTTAAACTAGACGTTGAAGGAAGAAATTCAACCATATATTAAGGTTGACATACTTGTTACCTTGTTTGTTTGATGCCATCTAATTCCATCAAGGAACTGATAAGGTAGAATATCTACCAAATGGCTTAATTTTATTTTAACCTCATAGAATTTTGAGAATTGTTGAGTTTTAACCTCATAGATTTTCTAGAATTGTCAAGGTTTAACCTCACAGATCATTGTGGAGTAAATCAAATTTTGACATCTTCATCTTGGTGATCAATAACTACTTCAAGTTGCCTTGGAACCTATTTAACAAGTTCTATTACCTTTTCTAGTGTCCATTTCTTAGTTATAGTTATTAGAACCATAACCTTAGCTCTAGACCTATTGGCCATAGATAAAGTTATTGTTCCTTTATTGGCATATTGCAAAAGGATCTCTTTAATGCCAAGAATTATGGTATTCATATCCATATAATGGTTCTTATACATCAAAATTAAATTCTTTGATGTAAGCATCATATCAAATCCTTCAATTTTAATATCCAAAAATAATGCAAAGATTAGATTTGGATCAAATAAGGAAAGAATGATGTTTGGAAAGCAAGAAAACCAAATTACTTGTACTTAAACTAGATTCAATTACTCTTAATAAGAAGCCATGGAAGTGATTGCACTCTTGTCACATATACAAATAATTGTTGAGTTATTTAAACTCAATCTTTTTGATAAAGAACCTACTAAGCAACCTGCATGGGAACCATTGAATCAATTTGTTATGCACACCCCAACAAGTTGGAAAATAAGTTTTAACTTATTGATCACTCTTTTGATAAGTCAAGTGAAGTTCTAGACTTCTCCCTAGGATCTACTAGTTTGTGATACTGAGAGGGGGGTGAATCAGTAGCACCACAATTCGCAATTAGTAGGTAAGTGAACAACTTCAACCTCTTCTTAAAAGTGAACTCTTTCTCAAACTCAACTAAGGTGGATCTATTGCTACCTACTAATCACATTAGTCCTTAAAGTCACCTTTCAGACACCTTGCCTAATAGACAATTCCAATGTTCCTATTTAGGTCTTCAATAGGTTATGGGTTGGTTGATACTTTAGCTGCGTTCACAACTTAATTCAAAATACAAAACGTAAAGAAAATTAAGGACACACGAGATTTATGTGGTTCCATCAACGTGACATACATCCATGGTGGTAGGGACTCTCCCTTACCGATTTCTCTCTCTTATCGTCCAGTCGTTCACTCTTCTTTGGCCGTTCACCTCTGTTATGCTGTCGGTTTCTTTTTCTCTCCTTCCCATTGACTCCTCTGGTCTGGCTGTCGGGTTTCTCTCTCTTCCAACGGCTATGTTTTCTGTCTCTTGTGTTTTGGCTGATGATCTCTCTCTTTGTTCAGCCTGGTCGTCGATCGTCTCTCTCTCTCTCCCGACAATTATTCTTCGTTTAGCGCCCTAATTTTTTCACTCGATGGCTACTGCTCATGACGGCTACTGTGTGTTGTGTGTTGTTCTTTTTTCGTCCCATGTTCTGTTGTTCTTTTGCTGTCGATGTGCTTTGGCTGTGTGTTGTGTTTTTCTATTTTCTCTATTTGTGCTGTCCACACTTTTGTGTTTTGTCGTGTATTCAATTGCTTTGGCCTTATCCTAATTTTGTCTTCCAAGGTCTTTACATACTCTCTTCCATGAAACCCTAATAGGGCTTACGTGGCGGATTTACGTTCTGGACCTTACGCGGCAGATTTACTTTCTTGCCCCTCCATGTGACTTTATTTTTACTTTCTTGCCCTTCTATGTGGCTTTACTTTCTTGCACACTTAAACCTAGTTGACAACAATTTCAACCTTTACAAGGCTGTGGAAACAACATCAAGACAATGTATTCTTCTAAGAACACAAGAAAGTAAAGCAAAGCTTGTTAATAAATACCTTAATCTTATTGATACCCATTTCTACATAGTTATGACCTTTATATAGGCATGCAAATATTACAATCCCATAAGGAAAAGGTTTTTCTTAACATACCTATATAAGAAAAACCTTAATTACAAGAGTCCCTCTAATTAAGAAAAACAAATTTGCCTTGATTATGAATCCTTAAAAAGACTACAACTAATGATAGCTAGGCCTAAACCCAAATAAACCCAAGATGTTAAGTCTTTTTTACATGTAATTTGGCCTTATATTAAAATCCAGTAACCCAAAATAAAATAGGCCCTTTAATATAACTTAGCCTACAAATTGAGCCTTTCCTTAGCATGGTTATGCAACTAGGACTTATATCATGGGCTTTAAGTTTTATTGATTAAGTTCTAATCCTTGTCTATCATCATGCATATAAAGGTAAGCAATTATCCTTGGTGTAGCATTGGAAACTTTTAGAACAACATTGGAATCTTTTAGAGCACCCTTTTCATCATGCAACTGCATGATTAAGCCTTATAAAGTCTCTTTCATCCTCTTTGTCCTTACTCTAGTCCTAAGACCATCAATTCTTTGCAAAGGATCTTAAGAATACTTGCTTTATTGCACTTGATCAGCACCTTGTTCTCTATCACATATAAAGCCTTTTTCATCCTCTTTTTCCTTGCAAGGGATACAATTTGGTTATGGAAGGATCACTCCTTAACCACTTATAATGATCTCCCAATCAAGGAGTTGATCTCTCAATCACTCCAAGGGTATCCCAACCTTATTGAGCCAGTTTATCAAGAGTTTATAATGAAACCTTTCTTGGAGAATGATCACTCAATGTGTACAGACTACTAGAGCAAAATATGGATCTTTTCCATCCTTTGTTGCCAGTGTTGGCTCATCCACTATCAGTGCTACATACAATGCTAATGCTGTCTGAAGTTCTCAACTTCACCTTAGGATCTACTAGTCTGTGATACTGATTCACCACCCTCTCAGTATCACAGACTAGTAGATCCTAGGGTGAACTTGGGAACTTTAATTGGTATCAGAGCATAGGTTCACCAGTTTGAAGCTTAACAGCTTGGTGTACTAGTTTGAAGGTTTTTAGAATTTTTAACTTGTTCAGCATACTAAGAAATGGATGTTGGTACCAGCACCAGCACTACTTATAACAAGAAGGTTCTAATCTTCAACGATACTAACTAATATATATGGAGAGCGAGAATGCAAGTGGTATTTGTAACCATGGCCCCAAAAGAAGGTCAAGATCCAACCCCAGAGGAATTAAGGTAGTTTGAGAAAAATGGGAAGGCATCAAATGTCATCATTTTAGCATTGACAGATGTTGAGTATGCTAAAGTTATGGATTGCAAATCTACTAAGGAGATATGGGACAGATTGCAAAAAGTCTATAAAGCTGATGGCAGAATGAAGGAGGCCAAGCATCAAGTTTTTAAGGAGAGATATGAATCTCTCAGAATACAGAAAATTGAGACAGTCCAAGAGTTCTTCACTAAGGTTATTGATGCTATAAACGACCTTAGAAGTCATGGGAAGAACAAGAAGGACTCATCTATTGTGAAGAAAATTCTAAAAATTATGCCTGAGAGGTTTGCCTCAAAAGTGGCAACCATAAAGGAGAGTAAAATCTCAATTCTATGTCTCTACATGATCTCCAGTGCAATCTCATTACATATGAGATAATAATAAAGTCAACTGAGAGCTCCTCAATGTCAAAGGTATCAAAGGAGGTAACTTTCAAAGTTATGAAACACTTAAAGATAAAAGAAGAGGAAGAATCATCTAGTGAGGATGATGATGATGAGGAGGAAGAAAGTGAGGGTGAAGTGTTGGCCTACTTCATAAGGAAGTTCAAAAGAGGGTCCAAGAAGGGAAAAGGACAGTTGTCCTTGAGATGTTATTATTGTGGGCAGACTGGACACTTTGCTTCTCAGTGCAAAGTGAAACTTGATGATGAAGATGAGGATGGTAATGATGAGCAAAATTCAAAATGGAGAAGACCATTGTTTAAATCAAAGAAGTCCAACAAGAAGACTGCCAACCCATAGAAGAAGAATAAAGGCTCATTCAAGAGTTATGTGAGTTTGATAAAAGAAGTTGATGAAGAATCATCAGATGAGCAGGCCTTTATGGCATTAGCTCAAGGTGGTAGTTCAACCTCTGAAGAGGAAGAGGAGGTTGATGAAGAACAACTAGATCTTGAAGCTGAGTTAAAAGTAGTTTCAAAAGAGATAATTAGAAGGAGTAGAACCATAAAAAGGTTGGAAGCTCACATAAAACAAGTTGAAACAAAGTCTGAGGAAGTTGAAAGTGAAAAGCATGAAATAAGGGCTGAACATATTGACTTGAAGGACAAAGCAAAATATGTGAAGACCTTACAATAGAGCTTGGCACAAGGACTTCAAAAATTGAAGGAATGGAGAAAGAGTTGCTAAGACTTCAACAACAACTCAAAAGAAGTGAAGAGAACTTGCAGAAGCTTCAAATGATAGGAGAAACAAGTTATGTAAGAAAAAGAAGAATGAAGAGAAAGTGTAGCAATCTGAGGTTGCATTGCCTAAAGATAATAAAAATGTGCCACAGAAGTTGAAAGAGAAAGTTGTGACCCAAGAGAAGATAGTTGAGAATAAAAAGGATTTAAAGAAGCAACCTAGGGTGGCAAACAAAAATGAAGAAAAGAAGGTCAGCTAGCAAAAGGCTACGGCTGAACAGAAGAAGGAGAATAAGGTGACTGAAATGAAAGTCACATAAGCAAAAAAGCTAGCTACGTTGCCTATACAGCAAGTAATGAACAAAAGAAAACAAGTTGTGATTAGACTCAAGAAGAGGCAGTTTCAAGGTCACTGTTTTTATTGTGGAGTTTGGGGTCATAAAGCGAGTAACTATTGGTGGAGAAGGCCAGTATATGTCACCAAATTGAGAAGATATGATGCTGCATAAAGGGGGAGGCAATACAAAATTCAGAGAACACCTGTTGTGAGTTCTTGCTCATATTGTAAAAAGCAAGGACACACTGACAAGGAGTATTGGTGGAAGCCCAAACCAGTGGTTTCAAAGAACATGTTTGTTGTATTGGCAGACTTGGAGTAGTGCGAAAGTGCAGACAGGTTGGTCATAATGCCAAGAGATGCATGACACTTCTTCCTGAGAAAAAGAAGGTACTTGATGGCATAGTAAAAGCAATTGGTGTAGTCAAAGTTGAGAATAAGGAGAAAGCTATCTTTCAGCCAGTTCAAAAGAAGGAATATAAAGCTAAAAGGGAGGTGGTTAATATAGTTGAAATTGCACTAAAGGCTGACTACAAGGATAAGTAGTGATCCTTGACAATGGATAAACTTCACACATGATAGGAGACAAGAGTAAATTATCAAAACTAAACAAGTCAAGAGAAGGCAGAGTCAAGTTTGGTAATGATGATTCACTCAACATCAGTGGTCAAGCGTTAGTAAATAGGAAAGCTGAAAGATGTTCTACTCGTTGAAGGACTTAGATATAATCTAGCATCTATCAGCCAACTATGCAATGAAGACCATAAAGTGATATTCACAGAAACAAGTTACTAAGTAAGGAGTAAAGAAGGCAATACTATTGTAGCTAGGAAGAGAACAGTTGGAAATTTATATATGATTGATAAGGACAAGACAAGTAGCTGTTTACTCACCAAAGACGAAGAAAATCAACATTGGCATAGGAGGCTAGGACACTTATCACAGAAGAACATGAGGAAGCTGACTACTACTCATGCAATCAGAGACATTCCCAACCTCAGGAGAGAAAGAGAGTATGTTTGCTCAGCATGCTCTAAAGAAAAACATGCTAGAAAGTAGTATAAGACCAAAGAGTTCAGTTATGAAGTAGTGCTTGACATTATGCATACTGATTTGTGTGGACCAATGAGGACAAAAGGATTGAATGGTGAGAGGTACTTCATCTTCTTTGTCGATGATTATTCCAGAAGGACCTGCATCATGCACCTCAAACACAAGTTTGAAGTTCTAAATTGAGAGTGGAAGGAAGATTAAAGTATTGAGGTCAGATCAAGGCACTGAATTTACAAATAAAGCTTTTGAAGATTACCTTGAGAAGCATGGTATTCACCATCAGATGGTAGCAGCAACAACACCCCAACAAAATGGGGTAGTAAAGAGGAAAAATAGAGCTGTGGTTGAAATGTCAAGAACTCTATTGTTGGAATCTAAGCTTCACACAAGATTTGGGATAGAAGCAACATTTACAGCTATACATCTACTGAATAGAGTCTTACTAAGGCCCAATACTGATAAGACTCCATATGAGCTATAAAGTGGGAAGAAGACAACAGCTAAGTATCTCAGAATCATTAGCAGCCTATGTTTTATGAAGAACAAGGAGCAAAACTTGGGAAAATCCAATGCTAGGTCTAATGATGGCATCTTTATGGGATACTTAGCAAAGACAAAAGGTTACAGAGTTTTCCTGCATAAGCTGGGAAAAGTGATCATGTCTAGTGATGTGAGAATAGATGAGAACTAAAAAACAATGCAGAATAGAGATGCTAAGGACAATGAAGAAGATGACTTCAATGTAGATGAAGAATCTGACCAACCTGAAGAAAAGGAGCAAGAAATAAGTTCAGACTTGGAGAAGAGTGAGTCTGAAGATGAAGAAAGAGATCCTCTTACAATTAAGACTATACAAGAAAGAAGGACAAAGAAAACTAGTGCTCATTAAGGAAATCAGATCATAGGTGCCCCATCAACAGGAGTTATAACAAGAAGAAGAATTGTGGGACTACTGCTTTACTCTCACAAGTTTAACCTAAATCTATTGAAAAGCCTACACAAGACAAAGCCTAGGTCAAAGCTATCAATGAGGAGCTGGATCAAATCAAGAAGAATGATACATGGGAGTTGGTTCCAAGACCCACTAACAAGAATGTCATAGGAACAAAATGGGTGTTTAGGAATAAACACAATAAAGATGGCAAAGTGGTGAGGAACTAGGCCAGGCTGGTTTGCAAAGGCTATACTCAAATAGAAGGAGTAGATGTTGATGAAACGTTTGCACCAGTGGTAAGGTTAGAAACTATTTAGAATGTTCCTAGTTTTGGCAGCACATAAGAGGTATAAAGTTTATCAAATGGATGTGAAATCAACCTTTTTGAATGGGCTTCTGAAAGAAGAAGTGTATATTGAACAACCCAATGGAGTACAAATCAATGAGGATGACACACACATGTGCAAGCTGAAGAAAGCCTTGTATGGCCTTAAACAAGCTCCAAGAGCATGGTATAGCAGGCTAAATACATACTTGAGAAGGTTGAACTTTAAAAGAGGAACAATTGATAATAACCTATATGTGTTCAACTTAGAGGAAGGCCAACTGATAACCATAGTATATGTAGATGACATTATCTTTGGAAGGGATCACTTTGAGCTATGCCAAGATTTTGCATAGAAGATAAGTAAGGAATTTGAGATGTCATTGATTGAAGAAATGAATTACTTTCTTGGATTATAGATAAAACAATGTGAAAAGGTATTTTTATTTCTTAGACGAAATATGCCAAAGAGATGCTAAAAAGGTTTGGCATGGAGGATAGCAGACCTGTCAGTACCCTTATAACAGTGGGCTGCTGCAAGTTAACAAAAGATTAAGAGGGAAGGGGTACAAGCCCTACAGAATACAGGAAGATGATAAGGAGCCTTTTATACCTTATAGCATCAAGGCCTAATTTTATGCAAGTTATGTGCGTTGCCAATAGATTCCAAGCTGATCCTAAGGAATCTTATGTGTTAGCGGTGAAAAGAAACCTAAGATACCTCAAAGGGACACTAGAAATGGGTTTGTGGTATCTAGCCATGGATTCTGTAATACTACAAGCATACACTGATGCATACTGGGCAGGAAGTACAGATGACAGAAAATCAACCAGCGGCTGTAGTTTTTACTTGGGTTCAAAATGTATTGCATGGTTAAGTAAAAAGCAAAACAGTGTTTCTTTGAGCACAGTTAAGGCTGAGTACATGGTTGCTTATGTAGCATGTACTCAAGTGATATGGATATAAAGACATTTGACAGACTTGGGTGTTGAAGTGAAGTTAATAGTGAGTGTACTTTGTGATAATCAAAGTGCTATTGATCTTAGCAAGAATCTGGTTTAACATTCAAGGAACAAGCATATTGACATTTGGTATCACTTCATCAAAGATCAAGTGGAATAGGGTATAATTCAGTTTGAGTATGTTGGCACTAAACATCAAATTTCAGATATTCTAACTAAACCTCTATCCACAGAGTTGTTTGAAAAGCACAGAATGAGTATATTTGTGCAAATGCCTCTTTGAGCTTGAAGTTTAGGTGAATCCTCCATCTCTACTTTGCGAGTTTTTTGTAATTGGTTGGCAAAGGGGGAGAGAGGTAACAGTGCAAGGGGAGCTGTTAAGAAAGGGGGAGTGCATATTGCTGCATAATGGTTTTTGTTATAAGTGTTGCCAACAATTACAAAAGAGGATATTGTTGTTCCCACGGCCTTGTATGGGTTGTAATTGTTGTCAACTAGATTTAAGTGTGCAATTAATTTGATATGGAGGGGCAAGAAAATAAAGCCACATAAAGGGACAAGAGAGTAATTTGAAGCTACATAGAGGGGCAAGAAAGTAAAACCACAAATTTGTAAGAGAAAAAGAAAACCCTTCACAGAACATACACGACTAGGTGGGAAAAAGGAGAGAAAACCCAATACAAAGAAATAGGGGGGCTAGACGATAGAATGAAGAGTGGACGGCAAAGGAGAGAAAATATACCAGTGGTCAGTAAGGAGACAACACGGCAACACACACCAACAGGGTTGCAAATGAGAAAAATTGGAGATGGCCAAATAGAAGTAGAGGAAAAAGAAAGACCCAACACGGCCAAAAAGAAGAGTGGACGGCAGGACAAGGGTACTTGGCTAGATGGTGAGAGAAATCCAGCTAGATGGTAAGAGAGATCCAACTGGACGGTATGAAGGAGAAAAGCTAGATATGGCCAAAGAGGAGTGGATGGCAGAATAGGGGTACATAGATGGACAGTGAGAGAGAAAACAAAGAGCCACCACCATAAAAGAGAAAGCCACCATCGTAAGAGAGAGACAGACCACCAGGAGAGCAAACGTGAAAAATAAATCACTGGAAGAGCAGATTTGGTATCCATGAGGCTTGAGAACAGTGAGGTGGGTGCAGATCTAAAATGTGAGACCAAAATGTGTGTCGACGTGAGACCAGAATATGCGTTAACATGATACCAGAACATGTAATAGCATAAGACCGGAACGTGCAACGATGTGACTATTCAGAAGCGTGAGTGCAAGCTATGAATCTGTGAGACGATGAAAGTAGGAGTTATGTGAAACAACCTAGAGAAGGAATTCGGTGAACCATTGGAAGGAACTCAACATATTTCAAGATTTCTTCAAGAGAGGTTAGAGAGTGTTATGATGGACTTCTAAGTGGCAGTGAAGCAGCCTATTCAATTCAACAGAAGCAAAACAAGCTAAAATAAGGGTAGATATAGTAAGTAACACTCTTTGTATTGTACTTGCTTTGAATTTGCAATTGTGAAAGGAATAGGCGATTAAGACATCCATTGTAACTATATTGTGAACATCGAGAGTATCACATTGGTATTCTCAAGTATAATGGATTGTTTGGGTAGAGGAAGAGTCCCTACCACTGTGGACGTATGTCACATTGACAGAACCACATAATCTCTTGTGTCCTTCCTTTGAATTTACGTTCTATGTGTTGAATTGAATTGTTAACGCAGCTAAAGTATCATCGAACCCAAAACTTAAAGAAGACCTAATCAAGAACATCTGATCTGTCTAATAAGCAAGATGTTTGAAAGGTGACTTTGAGGACTATTGTGATTGGTAGGTAACAATAGATCTACCTTAGTCGAATATGAGAAAGAGTTTGCTTTTGAGAAGAGTTTGAAGTTGTTCATATACCTACGTATTGACGAGAGCTAGAGTATTAAATAAGTAGAATACTTTGGCTTAAATTATCAGAGTTCTTTCAAGGGGCGTGATACTGATTCACCCCCCCTTTTAGTATCATAGACTAGTAGATCTTAGGGTGAAGTTGGGAACTTCACTATTCGTACGCATTATAGTTGCTGTCTGCTCACATTGCTAATTCTGTCTGCTGCTAATGATGTCTGTGTGTGTTGTCATTGCTGTTCATATGTGCTGCTCCTGTTGTCTTAACACGCTGTTGCTGCTATCTGTGTGTGCTACTAATGCAGTCCGTGCACGCTACTGTTGCTGTCTACTTGTGCTACTAATGTTGTCCGCGCACACTGCTAATGCGTGCTACTACTGCTCTCTGCATGCGCTGCTGTTGCTATCTACTTGCACTGTTACAACTGTCTACATGCACTTCGCTTTCTATATGAGCTGTTCTTGCTATTCAAGTGCACTACTGTTATTTGCTCATGTTGCTGTTGCTATTTGCCTGCACTATTGCTGTTTGCTCACACTGTTGCTACTATCCCCTTGCGTTGTAGCTGTTTTCTCGTGTCACTACCATTATCCCTGCAAGTTACAACTATTTTCTCATGCTGCTGTTGTTATCCACACGTGTTGTAGCTATTTTCTCATGCCGCTGCTACTCTCATTGTTGTAGTTGTTTTCTCACACCACTACTATTGTCCTATGCATCACAGTTGTTTTCTTGTGTCGCTGCCGATATCCCCATGCATCATAGCTATTTTTTTACGCCACTACCACGATCCCCATGCATCGCGGCTATTTTCTCTTCTCGTTGCTGCTATCCTTAAGCATTTCCACCATTTGCTAATGCACCACCTCCTATTGCATGTTGGTTGCCAGTTAGGACCCTTATGTTGCTGCTCCACCTCCTACTGGACTCACATGCTACTTTTTCCTCCTTATAATTTGCCTTCATAGGTTGCTTTATTGGTTTGCTGGTGCGGCTGTTGCCTTGGTGATGTTTGTTGGTGTGGTTGTTGCCTTGACGGTGTTTGCTGGTGCGGGTGTTGTTCCCACAACCTTGTATGGGTTGTAATTGTTGTCAACTAGATTTAAGTGTATAAGAAAGTAAAGCCATATGGAAGGGTAAGAAAGTAAAAGCCACATGGAAGGGCAAGAATGTAAAACTGCTGCGTAAGCCCTATTATGGTTTCATGAAGAAGAGTATATAATGGTCTTGGAAGACAAAGCTAAGGGGAGTCGACAATATTAAGCATTCAGCAAACCTTAACAACCAACCAACTAAAGAGAACACCAAACCTTACATGGAAGAATACCATCGGTAAAGGAGAAGAGAGAAAACCATCCAAAAGGAGTCGACAATTGAGCAAAACGGACAAAAACCTAAAGCAAAAATGTAGCCGTCATCAGAAATTGAACAGAATGAAGAATGACCAAATTGAGCAAATCAGAGCAAATTGTGTGGGCGGCAAGACAGAGAAACTCGTGAGGAATGGCACACCAATGGTCAGGAGGAGACAACATGGTAAAAAGGTAGAGAGAGAAATAGACGATCGAAAAAAAAAAGGACAAAATAGTGGCAAAGGGGACGGTAGAACGAAGAGCGGGTGAAAATCTGACACGACCAAAGAAGAGAGTGGATGGTGAGATAAATCTAGCTGGACGGTGAGACAGATCCAGCTGGACGAAAAGAGAGAATGTAGCCAACAGACGAAGAGAGAGAAAATGCAGCTAACGAACGAAGAGAAAGACACCATTGAAAGGGCAGATAGCTGATTTGTGACGGCATAAGACAAACAAATGACATGACAAGGAGAGAACCGTGAAACGGATGAAGAGAGAGACACCACTGAAGACGGCAGTTGGAAGAGAGAGAAAAGAGGTATACGGTCATAACAGAGGAGTCGATGGGAAGAAGAGTGACGACTAGATGGGGCTGGACAGCAAGACGAAGAAAAGTAGACCATCGGTAGAAAAGGGAGGAAATCCATGATGGCCAAGTGGGTGAACAGAAAAGAGAAATCTGGCAGTAAGAGAGAGAAATTCGGTTGGACGGTGAGAGAGAAACGGACAGGTGAGTGGTGCAGCGTGAGACATGGAACGACAAACTAGAAATTTGAGGCGAGCCGTTAAACATTGAGACCGTGAAACAGGAGATGAGTGAGACCGTAAGATGGTAAAAGTAGGAGCTGTGTGAGACAACCTACAAAAGGAATTC
This sequence comes from Ceriops decandra, assembly GCA_020615895.1. Taxonomy (NCBI): domain Eukaryota; kingdom Viridiplantae; phylum Streptophyta; class Magnoliopsida; order Malpighiales; family Rhizophoraceae; genus Ceriops; species Ceriops decandra. The sequence goes on along the minus strand of JAHLGO010000381.1, from coordinate 5,760,016 downwards.
GGCGAAGCATAAAAAAGAACTCAACGTATTTCTAGATTTCTTCAAGAGAGGTTAGAGAGCATTGCGGTGAACTTCTAAGCAGCAGTAGAGCAGCCTTTCAATTCAATAAAGGCAAGACAAGCTAGAATTAAAGACATCCATTGTAACCTATATTCACAAGTATCGTGGGTAGTCATGGTAGAATCCCTACCACCGTAGATGTACGTCACATTGACAGAACCATGTAAATCTTTTGTGTCCTTAATTTGCTTTACATTCTATGTTTTGAATTGCGTTGTAAATGTAACTAAAGTATCAGCCAACCCATAACCTAACGAAGACCTAAATAAGAACATCCGAATTGTCTATTAGGCAACGTATTTGAAAGGTGACTTTGGGGACTATTGTGATTAGTAGGTAGCAATAAATCTACCTTAGTCCAGTCTAAGAAAGAGTTCACTTTTAAGAAGAGGTTGAACTTGTTCACTTACCTACGAATTATGAATGGTGGTAATACTGATTCATTGCCCCTCTCAGTATCACAAACTAGTAGATCCTAGGGAGAAGTCGGGAACTTCAATTGGTATCAGAACCTAGTTCACCAGTTTGAAACTTAACAGCTTGGTGTACTAGTTTGATGAGAACTAAAAGCTTTACTTGTTTAGCATACTAAGAAATGGTACTAGCACTAGTACCACTTACAGCAAGAAGGTTCCAATCTTCAACAGAACCAACTGCCATATATGGAGATCAAGAATGCAAGTGGTATTTGCAACCATGGGCATGAACATGGTGAGATATGTATAGGAGGGTTTTGCGGCTCCGGAAGAAAGTAAAGAACCAACCCCAGAGGAGTTAAGGCAGTTTGAGATAAATGGGAAGGACATAAATGTCATCATTTCAGCATTGACAGATGCTGAGTATGCTAAAGTTATGGACTGCAAATCTACCAAGGAGACATGGGACAGATTGCAAAAAGTCTATGAAGGTGATGGCAAAATGAAGGAGGCTAAGATTCAAGTGTTCAAGGAGAAATATGAATCTCTCAAAATGCAAAAGAATGAGATAGTCCAAGAGTTCTTCACCAGGGTTATTGATGTTGTAAACGACCTTAGAAGTCATGGCAAGAATGAGAAGGACTCATCTATTGTGAAGAAAATTCTAAGAATTCTACCTGAGAGGTTTGCCTCAATGGTAGCAGCCATAGATGAGAGTAGAGATCTCAATTCTATGTCTCTGCATGATCTCCAATGCAATCTCATTGCATATAAGATAAGGATAAAGTTAACTAAAAGCTCTGCAACAACAAAGGTATCAAAGGAGGTAGCTTTCAAAGCTATGAAGCACTTGAAAATAAAAGAAGAGGAAGAATCATTCAGTGAGGATGATGATGATGATGATGAGGAAGAAAGTGATGGTGAAGTATTGGCTTACTTCACAAGGAAATTTAAAAAGGGGTCTAAGAAGGGAAAAGGAAAGTTGTCCTTGAGATGTTATCATTGTGGGCAGACTAGACACTTTGCTTCTCAATGCAAAGTGAAACTTGATGATAAAGATAAGGATGGTGATGATGAGCAGAATTCAAGATGGAGAAGATCATCATTCAAATCAAAGAAGTCCAGTAAGAAGATTGTCAACCCACAAAGGAAGAAGAGAGGCTCATTCAATAGTTATATGAGTCAGATAAAATAACCTAATGAGGAAGAAGATAAAGACTCATTAGATGAGTATGTCTTTATGCATAAGCATAAGGTGGTAGCTCAACCTCTGAAGAGGAAGAGAAGGTTGTTGAAGAAGAACCAAATCTTAAAGTTGCGTTAGAAGTAGTTTCAAGGGAGATAATCAGAAGGGGCAGAATCATAAAAAGGTTGGAGGCTCACATAAAATAAGTTAAAGCAAAGTCTGAGGAAGCTAAAAGTCAAAATGATGAAATAAGGACTGAACATATTGACTTGAAGAGAAGATTTAAAGAACATATCAAAATATGTGAAGACCTTACAATAGAACTTGGCTCAAGGACTTCAATAATTAAAGAAATGGAGATAGAGTTCCTAAGACTTCAGCAACAACTTAAAAAGAGTGAGAAAAACTTGTAGATGTTTGAAGTGGTAGGAGAAACAAGCTCTATAAGAGAAAAAAAGAATGAGATTTTGCCACAGAAGTTGAAAGAGAAGGCTGTGACTCAGGTGAAGAAAACTAATGAAGAGAAGACAATTATCAAACCAAAGCCAAGGCCAAAAATGATGTATGTGGTTAAAGAGCAGCAACCAGTAGAGGGCTATGGCTGAACAGATGACGGAGAAGAAGATGATTGAAATGAAAGTCACACATGCAAAGAAGCCAGCTACTTTACCTACATAGCAAGTGATGAACAGAAGAAGATAAGCTATGATTAGACCCAAGAAGAGGCAGTTTCAAGGTCACTGTCTTTATTGTGGAGTTTGGGGTTGTAAGGCGAGTAACTGCTAGTGGAGAAAGCCAGCATATGTCTCCAACTTAAGAAAATACAATGCTACATATAAGGGGAGACAATACAAAATTCAGAGGAGAACACCTATCATGAGTTCTTGTACATACTATAAAAGACAAGGACACATTGACAAGGAGTGTTGGTGGAAGCCGAAACTAGTAGTTTCAAAGAACAAGTTTGCTATATTGGCAGACTTGGAATAGTGTGAAAGGTGCAGGCAAGATAGCCATAATGCCAAGAGATGCATGACACTTCTCCTTGACTAAGAGAAGGCACTCAATGGCACAGTGAAAACAAGTGGTGCAATCAAAGCTGAGAAAAAAAGAGAAAGCTATCTTCCAGCTAGTTCAAAAGAAGGAATATAAAGCTAAAAGGGAGGTGACTAATATAACTGAAATTGCACTAAAGGCTGATTGCAAGGATAAGCAGTGGATCCTCAATAATGGATGCACTTCGCACATGACAAGAGACAATAGTAAATTATCAAAGCTAAACAAATCAAGAGAAGGCAAAGTCATGTTTGGCAATGATGATTCACTCAACATCAGTGGTTAAGGGTCAGTGAATATTGGAAAGGGGAAGCTGAAAGATGTTCTACACGTTGAATGACTTAGATATAATCTAGCATTTATCAGCCAATTATGCAACGACGACCACAAAGTGATATTCACAAAAACAGGTTGCGAGGTAAAAAGTAAAGAAGGCAAGACTATTACAGCCAAGAAAAGAACAACTAGAAATTTATATGTGATTCATGAGGACAAGACAAACAGCTATTTACTCACCAAAGAAAAAGAAATTTATGTGTCCACTGATGAGGACAAAAGGGTTGAAAGTTGAGAGGTACTTCATTTTGTTTGTTGATGATTATTTGAGAAGGACCTACCTCATGCACCTCAAACACAACTCAAATGTTTTGAATTGCTTCAAGAGATACAGAAGATTGGCTAAAAATAAGAGTGGAAGGAAGATCAAAGTAGTGAGGTCAGATCAAGGCACTGAATTTACAAATAAAGTTTTTGAAGATTACCTTGAGAAGCATGGAATTCATCATCAAATGGCAGTAGCAAGAACACCTCAGCAGAATGGGGTGGTAGAGAGGAAAAATAGAGCTGTGGTTGAAATGGCAAGAACTCTACTGATGGAATCCAAGCTTCACACAAGATTTTGGACAGAAGCAACATTTACAGTTGTGCATCTACTAAGTAGAGTATTACTAAGGCCTATTACTGATAAGACTCCATATGAGCTATAGAGTGGGAAAAAGACAACAGCCAAGTATCTCAGAGTCTTTGGCAGCCCATGTTTTGTGAAGGCATCTTTGTTGGATACTCAGAAAAGACAAAAGGTTATAGAGTTTTCTTGCATAAGCTGAGAAAAGTAATCTCTTTTAGTGATGTAAGAATAGATGAGAACTGGAAAACAATGCAAAATGGAGAAGTTGAGGACAATGAAGAAGATGACTTCAATGCAGATGAAGAATCAGACCAACCTGAAGAAAAGGAACAAGAAGTAAGTTTAGACTCAGAGAAGAGTGAGTTTGAAGATGAAGAAAGAGATCCTCTTGCAACGAAGATGGTGTGAGAAAGAAAGCCAAAAAAAAGTGGACCAGTGCTCATCAAGAAAATCAGATCATAGGTGACCCATCAACAGGAGTTACAACAAGAAGACTAATTATGGGAGCTACTGCTTTACTCTCACAAGTTGAACCTAAATCTGTTGAAGAGGCTACACAAGATCTAACTAAATCCCTTTCCATGGAGCTGTTGAAAAAGTACAAAATGAGTCTGTCTGTGCAAATGCCTCCTCAAGCTTGATGTTCAGGTGAATCCTTTATCTCTACTTTGCGACTTTTTCAAATTTGTAATTGGTTGGCAAAGGGGAAAAGAAGCAATAGTGCAGGGGGAGTGCATATTTTGGGGGAGTTGAAACTGCTACATAGTGGCTTTTGTTATGAGTGTTGCCAACAATTACAAAGGGGGAGATTGTTATTACCACAGCCTTATATGAGTTGTAATTGTTGTCAACTAGATTTAAATGTGCAAGAAAGTAAAGCCATATGAAAGGGTAAGAAAGTAAAAGCCACATGGAAGGACAAGAACGTAAAATTGCCGCGTAAGCCTTATTAGGGTTTCATGGAGAAGAGAATATAATGGTCTTGGAAGACAAAGCTAAAGGGAGTCGGCAATATTAAGCATTTAACAAACCTTGACAATTGACCAACCAAAGAGAACACTAAACCCTACATGGAAGAACACCACCAGCAAGGGAGAAGAGAGAAAACCGTCCAAAGGGAGTCAGCAATTGACCAAAATGGACAAAAACTGAAAGCAAAAACATAGTCGTCGTTGGAAATTAAACAATATTGTTGGAAAATTGAACAATGTCATTGGAAATTGAATAAAACAAAAAAAGACCAAATTGAGCAAATTGGAGCAAACCGTGTGATGGCAAGAGAGAGAAACCCATAAGGAACGACACACAACTGCAACACCAGCAGTTGGCAAGGAGACAACACGACAAAAAGGTAGAGAGAAAAACAGACGATAAAAAAAAGAGTGACAAAACTGCGGCAAAGGGGACAGTAGAATGAAGAGCAGGTGAAAATCTAACACGACCAAAGAGGAGAGTGGACAGTGAGAGAGATTCGGCTAGACAAAGAGAGAGAAAATGTAGCTGACGAATGAAGAAAGAGAAAATGAAGCCAACAGAAAAAGAGAGAGAAAACGCAGCTAACGGACGAAGAGAGAGATGCCACCGAAAGAGCAGACAATTGATCTGTGACGACGTGAGACAAACGAATGACACGATAAGGAGAGAACTGTGAAACGGACAAAGAGAGAGACACCACCGGAGACAGCAGTTGGAAGAGAGAGAAAAGAGGTATGCGACCAGAACAGAGGAGTCGACAGGAAGAAGAGTGACAACTGGATGGGGCTAAATGGTAGGACAAAGAAAAGCAGACCACTAGTAGAAAAGGGAGGAAATACGTGACGGCCAAGTGGGTGAATGGAAAAAAGAAATCTAGTGGTAAGACAGAGAAATCCGTCTGGACAGTGAGAGAGAAACGGACAAGTGAGTCGTGCGACATGAGACGTGGAACGACAAATCAGAAATGTGCGGTGAGCCATGAAATAGTGAGACCATGAAATAGGAGATGAGAGAGACCATGAGATGGTGAAAGCAAGAGCTGTGGGAGACAACCTACAAAAGGAATTTGACGAATAGAAAAGAACTCAATGTATTCCCAGATTTCTTTAAGAGAGGTTAAAGACTGTTGCAGTGAATTTCTAAGCAGTAGTTGAGTTGCCTTTCAATTCAACAAAGGCAAGACAAGTTAGAAGAAGGGTAGACATAGTAAGTGACACTCTTTGTATTGTACTTACTTAGTAATTGCAATAGTGAAAGGAGTAGAGAATTAAAGACATCCATTGTAACCTGTATTCACAAGTATCATGGATAGTCTCGATAGAGGGAGAGTCCCTACCATCGTGGATGTACGTCACGTTAACCACGTAAATCTCGTGTGTCCTTAATTTGCTTTATGTTCTATGTTTTGAATTGAGTTGTAAACGCAGATAATGTATCAGCCAACCCATAACCTAATGAAGACCTAAATAAGAACATCTAAATTATCTATTAGGCAAGGTGTCTGAAAGGTGACTTTGGAGACTATTGTGATTAGTAGGTAGCAATAGATCTACCTTAGTCGAGTCTAAGAAAGAGTTCACTTTTAAGAGGTTGAAGTTGTTCACTTACCTGCAAATTGTGGTGATACTGATTCACCTTCCTCAATATCACAAACTAGTAGATCCTAGGAAGAAGTTAGGAACTTCAGTGGGTATATCCTCCTAGACATGTTGTTGGTGTAAGGAAGCCTTTTGGATGTGCTGCTATTGCTGGGAACTCTCCTGGACATGCTACTGCTGCTGGGAAGTCTCTTGGGCATGCTGGGATGTGCTACTACTGACCTGCAGGGATATTTACTGTTGCTAGTATACCCTCCTAAATGTGCAAGAACGTACTACTACTTTGCTAGAAAGCCTCCTAGATGTGCTAATGTGGTGGCCAACTACTGTTATCACCTTTGTAAAGGCTTGTTGGTACGATGGCTGTCTTGGTGAGGGTTGCTAGTGTGGGTGGCTAGCTACCTTGCTCTCTTTCTTTCCTCCTTGGTTGGCTATACGTTTTTGCTTCTCCTTGGTGGCTATTGCACTTTCATTGGCAGATTGCCTTGCCTTTGCCATTCACTCAATTTTTATAGACATGTTTGTTTTTTCTACAAGACACCTAGCAATATTTAGAGAGCCTTGGGATTAGGGCTACAAGATCATTAACGGTCATAGTTAATTCCCACATGTTGCCCTATAATTAATGACCAATTTGAAGTCCTAAAATTTAGGGTCAATGGTGAACATTGACTTCCTAAAATTAGGTCTAATGGTCAATGGTCAACGATCAATTTTGACCTCTAAAATTTAGGGTCAATGGTCAATCTTGACTCCTAAAATTTTGGAGTCATGATCAATATTGACTCATTAATGCTAGGGTTGACCTATCATCACTAGTTTCTCCTAATGACATTACTACATCTCAACAACATTCATAACATCAAATCAACACATATAATCATGTGAAATGTTGTTGACAACAAATCTAACATTTAGCCATCAAAGATGGACTTAACAATTTGCCCAAATAAATTTGAATTTAGCCTATATAATTGCATTGAATGTAAGATTCATTGTGATGACATGCACTTGAATAGTTAACAATCTATATCCATTGATGTCTATAAAATAAAGGAGTCATTGATCTATATCAAGTATTCTTTTAGTGAATGAATAGTTTAATTTCTAAAGTTTGAAACTTTTGTGACTCTTTCAT